>OY754985.1:9756272-10056272 GCA_963576475.1 Molanna angustata | reverse complement strand
TACCTGAACGTGGCAACAACAATATCGTCTCTGTCAGCGCGCGAGACAGCCACGTTCTTCAGTCTCGCAAATACGTGTCTCAATACACATCTCGTAATACAATTCATATAAAAACCTTTAAATACGTTCGCAGCATTCGCACGTCTTTTCATTATATTCTTACAGACAATTTGTGAACATATTTTGTTGAACTAGTGCTGAGAAGGAAGAACTAACGCGACAGAGAAAAGGAAGAAAACAGCTGGCACAGTAAGTTCACTCCTTTCATTTTCCATCTTGTCCTATCTCTTCTGTTGCCGATATCGCATACAGTAGTAAAATAGCATCTATTTGGGAAAATTGAGATAAAATTCATTTTGATATTGTATGTGTTTCTATAAAAAAACTATATATATTTTACTCTCCACTACTATGAACGTAATAGTATTCATATAAATAGGTACTATCATGCCGTCTTCTTTATGGAGTAGGTAGAGAGAATCAAACACCGCATTCTTCTATCTTGACACTTACATGTCTCATCTCATACATGATTGTCTATTGTTCCAGCAATATTATTAAATCAATTTCTCAACAAGTATCACGTAGAAAGTGCATATTACGAGTTTGTGTAGATATATAAATATGGTGTATTGTGAAAACTTTTGTCTTCAGGGAAACTAATATTTGTTTAGAAATCTAATAGTAGGTAATATTCTTCATAAAAATGCATTTAGGGATTGTTACCTTATGAAGAAAATATGTAGGTATACTTACTATTAAGTGGAGAGTTTGGTGTTGGCTACAACCAACTAATAATGGTAAAGGATACTACTGCAGATAACAACGATTGTATAATATGAACCCTGAGTAGTGGTGACTTTCGGAGATAACAGCCTTCAAAGTTCCTAAAAGAAAATAGTGCGAAATTCAAACAGAAAACCCCAATAATTTATTCAAAAAATATTTTTACTCGTGAATGGAATTTCGTATAATATCGACCAATCATAAACACACCTATTATAGGTATCGGTAATTTTTTTGATTATTTTCGACGGAGAGGACCACCAAGCAAAAAAAAAACAAATTTTTTGACCTGCGCCGCAAACATGGTTTCTCAAGATGTTTGCCGATAACTTTTACTATCCTTAAATTTTTACCACTCAATCATACGTACGCCATTTCCATATTTGGGTTAGGCAAAGATAACCGAACGCAAGACTCTTCTTTCTTGACATACTTACATGTTTCGCTTCATTCACGTCCATTCATTGTCTCATACACGCTCTTCTATTATTATTTCTTCATCTCCATCTCCATCTATTCAAAATTCATGCCAACTTTTTCTTGGCCGACCTCTATTTTTCGTTTTTATTATATCAGCCTTATAATGATTTTTTTAGACGACGGAAATTATTTTCGTCTTAGGTACCTACTTACGATACCTCTTCCAATCATACATTCTCGTATAATATTCTCATTTCTTATTTTATTTGATTTTATGTAGCTTATCGGGCAACTAACAGGTAGGTACTATGCCAAATAATTATTTAACACGCACCCAATAACAAATTGCCACATTCTGGAGACTTACGATATTAATCGTCTCATAGATCCAGACTGAAAACACTTAAAAATTAATTAGATTTATCTTTTTGATCGTCAGTTCTTGATGGAATTCCATTTTAATTTCTTAAAATTTTTAATAAGTCTAGTCTAGGCGATATTTATTACTTGTCATTGTCAAAATATAAAAACTTATTGCATCAATATTTCTTGATGCAAAATGTCAATTTTATTTCGCTATAAGATGTTATTATTGTTTTATCAATTACTTTTTTATTTTGAATTTATGGTATATTGTATGGGACTCTCTTTTAACTTGTATGGGACTCTCTTTAAACTTGTATGGGTACTCTTTTTCTATCTCTCTTGTAATCTATTTTTACGTTACTTTGTTGTTTACTGGTTATTTATATATCTTCTTTTTTTTTAATTGTTTATTTAATTTTGTTTCTGTATCTATATATTTTGTTTATTGCATATTGTATGGATGTATACATATTTTTAGGCATCTCTTTTTTGCATTTAGTTTCATGGCTTATTTTTCAACTGTTTCATTCTTTTTTAATGACACTTTTGAATAAACTTTATACCTAGGTATATAATTTATATATGCTATTTTTGTTTCTTTTTGTTTTTGATATTTGTTTCTTAAAAAATGTTTAGATATAATATGCAAAAAATGTTCTGGTAGATATTTCGTAAATTTATACATCTCTTTTTGTTTTATTTTATAATATTATTGTATGTATGTATTAAACGTGTTTATACTATTTTATTTTGTATGTACTTGTAAAAGGCTATTTATCCGTTAATGGAAATAATAAATAAATAAAAAAATAAATAAATAAATAAATAAATAAATAAATAAATAAATAAATAAATAAATAAATAAATAAATAAATAAATAAATAAATAAATAAATAAATAAATAAATAAATAAATAAATAAATAAATAAATAAATAAATAAATAAATAAATAAATAAATAAATAAATAAATAAATAAATAAATAAATAAATAAATAAATAAATAAATAAATAAATAAATAAATAAATAAATAAATAAATAAATAAATAAATAAATAAATAAATAAATAAATAAAAATAAAAAAACGTGTTTAAAATCAATTCCACTATTTATTAAGACTACAATCTACAACCGGATAATTATTTGGAAATGTGCTTTATAATTAATCGAAATAACAAGAGTATTGTTTTATTCTTAACCACTTTATTATGTATATTATGTCTTCTATATTAATCTGGTGTTGCCAAGAGTAGTTTCTAGTCAGTGCAACAGTGTTGCTATTACTAATATTATTTAATTAAGTACCTTTTTAACTTACATATAAAAAAGTCTCCACCGGGAATCGAACCCGGGACCCTTGGATCATCAGTCAGATACCCAACCAACCGATCCACGAATGCCGACAACATATACTATAGTGACACTGAATACAAATTCAAAGATTGAATATCTCCTTGAAACAAGAACATATATGTCCTCATATATTCCCTAAATTAAGCATAAAATGCTTGTGCTATAGGTGAACGAAATCGGTCGTGACAGGATTCGAACTCGCGACCACTGGATTACTAACCAAGCGCGTTAACCGCTCTGCCACCACCTATCTAAACCATAGCATAATGATTTATTTCATATTACGTCTGAATAGATTCAGACCGAATTTAAATTCAATCCGTTTCGAGTCGACCTCGTTCCTAGTCTTTGAGGGCCCTCGACTGAGGTCGGTTGACACACTCGAACGATATTGAAACCTGTTAATATACGACATATTAAAATACCTATATTATTAAACCGATCTTCCAGGCGTAATGTTGACATTCATCTCAGACCCGCCAACACTTGGAAACAGATCGGCTACACTAGCACCCTCTATCTGTAGGTATAATAGGCGCACGATGTGACAGTTTCAACGCAAATCTCCAAACACTCGAATGTTTCATTTCCGCACCCCGCACTCGACGGGACACCGTCGTGGAATTTACCTTTCGGGGTCTAATTTGAAATTGGAATTTGAGACGTTCTAATCACAAACAAAAGTGAAGAGTAGGTACTAGGTACCTATCTACCTTAATATACATATTTTGAATGTGGGTAGATACTATCCATAGATTTTTATTATAATATGCTAGATGTCGTATTAAGCATATTTTATGTGAATCGAAGCAAGTCATTTTTCCGAGGGAATTTTTGACGTTTTGGTTCCAGACCACATCGTTTTTCTATAGAAAATAAGGACTAATGTGAAGTGTTTTCGGATTTTTTGTCTAAAAAACATTTTAAGTATTAAGGATTAGAGAACATTTATCTAGGATGTGTTGAAATGCAAGGAAAACTGAAATATGCTGCCAATCAAATGTCAAACGCGCGATATTCCATGACTCACTTTTTGCACGGAGTACTATATCTAGTATCTATATTATAAATTTGAATGTTTGTATGTATGTGTTGAATGCGCTCCTAAACCGCTCATCCGATTGCGATGAAACTTTGGTGAACTGTCGAGAGTATACCAGGGATGGTTTCTGGATCAAAAAATTTCAACTTCTTCTTCTTTTTCATTGAGTTTTAGGTCATTTTACCTATGAAGGTGGACTATCCTGAAAACCGTTCATCCGATTGCAATGAAACTTTGGTGAATTGTCGAGCGTATGACCGGGATGGTTTCTGGATTAAAACAATTTCTTCTTCTTCTTCTTAATCGGGTATCAGGTCATTTTACCTATGAAGGTGGACTATCCTGAGAACCGTTCATCCGATTACAATGAAACTTTGGTGAATTGTCGAGCATATGACCGGGATGGTTTCTGGATTAAAATTTTTTTCTTCTTCTTCTTCTTCTTCATCGGGTATAAGGTCATTTTAACTATGAAGGTAAAATGACCTTATACTCTGGGAGAAGAAGCTCCAACTGTCCTTTCATCTCTTCGCAGGTCTTCCAGGACAGTTTCTGGATTTAAACTTTTTTCTTTTTTTTTTTTTTTTTTTATTTTTATTTTATAGAATACAACAGCATTACAATAAAGATTTATACAGATATACAGAGATAATTTTTATGTTGCCAATTATAGTATTCTAAATATATTAAGTACATACACATTTATTAACAATTATGAAGACAGGATGGGAAAGGAGAGAGGTAGGGAGGGGAGTGGGGGGAAGCATTGACCCACTAGAAACTCATATTATGATTTGCCTCACGTGTCTCAATGTATGAAGAATAGTAAATTAAAATTAAGTTAAAGTTAATGTTAAAGGGGCACAATTAAAAAGTTAAAGATGTGCACAATAAAACAGAGCACAGATTAAACATCCGACAAATTCACAATTTTTTTTTTGAATACATAAAAACTTGAAGCAAACATATCCAACTCCGGAACGCTCAAACAATTTCTATTGTACCCAGTACAAGCTCTATTAATATAAGAATTTAGCATATAGTTAGTTTTAGAAGGTTCTATATAAAAGAGAGACTGGTTTCTATTTCTCCTAAGTGGACAGTGAAAACGGAGTGTGCTTAGAAGGGGTGCGCTGTCGATCAGACCGTTAATAATTTTATATAGAAAACAAATATCATGGATTGATCTGCGTGTCTCCAGTTGTTTTGTGTTGTGGTGTTTAAGAGCTTGAGGATAGTTAGAGAAATGTAGTCTATTACGAAAATTTAATTGCTTTATATATTTTTTTTGAAGATTTTCTATTGCGTTAATATGTATTTCATAGTTTGGATTCCATACAACCGATCCAAATTCCAGTAAGCTTCTAATAAATGAATTAAATAATATACGCAGCGTGTCAGAGTTATGAAAAGGTTTCGTGTTTCGAAATATGAATCCGAGGGTTTTATATGCTTTAGTTGTTATGTATTCAATATGATTAGTGAAAGATAGTTTTTCGTCCAGTATTATACCTAAATCCCTGATTTCAGATTTATAGTTCAGTTCTTCATTATTGATTTTATATTTAAATAATATTTTATTACGGTTTCGAGAGTATGTTATGTAATTACATTTTTCCACATTTAAGAACAATTGATTTTCCGCACAATAACGTTGTAAACTATATATCATCTTGGAGCTCCAAACAATCTGACGGGCTTTTAATTTCTTTAAATATTTTAGCATCATCTGCGAACAACAGTATGTTGGAATGTTTAAGACAAGATTTTATATCGTTAATGTAAATTAAGAATAGCAGAGGCCCCAGATGAGAGCCCTGGGGTACTCCGGAAAAAATAGGTTTATAGTTAGAATTGTGACCGTGCAAAGCCACAGCCTGAGACCTGTTACTTATATATGAATTAAACCACCTAAAGAGATCTCCTCTAATCCCGATGTTCCAGACCTTATGTAGTAAAATTTTGTGATTTAATTTGTCGAATGCTTTAGAAAAGTCACTGTAAATTGTATCCACCTGTAATTTATTGTGCATTGCTCTAGTAACACTATGGGTAAACTCAAGCAAGTTTGTTTCTATAGATTTTTTAATCCGAAACCCATGTTGGTTTGAAATGATTAGAGGATTTAGAAGAGGTAGAATCTGGTCAATAATTATTTTTTCCAACAGTTTACTTAATATTGGAAGCTTTGATATAGGACGGTAATTTGTTATTTCATTTGGGTTACCACTTTTATGAATTGGGGTAATTATTGTTTTCTTCCATAATGCGGGGAAGCAGCCCTCCTTTATGGATTTATTAAATATTATAGACATTGGTATTGAAATCATTGGAGAGCATCTTTTTATAAATTTTCCTGGTATATTATCAGAACCCGGGCCTTTATTTTCATCAATAGATTTAACATATTTGGTAACGAGTGCAGTGTCTATTTCAATATTATTAATAAAAATGGAAGAGGAGAAAGCAAAATCGTTCAGATGATGTTCAGTTCTGGTCATTGCGTTATCATCTCGAATATGTACTGAGGTAAAGAAATCGTTAAATAAATTGCATATAGATTTAGGATCCGTATGCGTAGTATTATTGTGTGACATCGTCTTAGGTGTACCAGCTGAATTTTGCTTAGTCTTTATAAAGGAAAATAGAGTTTTTGGATCATGTTTAATATCATTTTCAATATCCTTCACGTACTTTTCATAACAATAACCTTGTATCAATTTTTGTCGTTTTCTTAATAATGAAAAGGATAAATAATCCATGGGATTCAGAGATTTTTTCCATTTTTTGTGATATTTATGTTTTTCCTTAATAATATTTATTAACCCAGCAGAGAACCAGTGAGGGAAAGAGTGACCCGATCTTATTTTTTTGATAGGTATGTTATCACGTATGACTTTTGACAATATTTAATAAAATCTATCTACACCTTCATCAAGAGCCAGATCAGATAGTTCATTTTCCCAATCATAAGCCGATAGATCACCTTTTATTTTCGTATAATCAGCCCTATCAAAGAGAATAACATCTCTAGAGTTATTTTTCATTAGACTATTTCTTGTTATACACCTATTCAAGGTAATGGATAACGTTCTGTGGTGGGGATCAGGAGTGACCAGGTGTGATTGAGATGATACAACTTCACATATATGATTTGAGACAGCAAGATCTAATATTCTGAGTGAAGTATTAGGTACCAGACAGTACTGTCTCATGCCAGTCAACGAGAGAAAGTTGACGAAGTGAGTATTAGATGGATTTTTAACATAGTTATCGACAGTAGGCAAGGAGTCGCCATCAAGCGTCCAGCTGATATAGGGGAGGTTATAGTCACCGATTAACAATATTGTATCGTCATTGAAAAGGGAGGATATCTCTTCTACCATATCCAAGTGTGTTTTAAGACATGCAGAATGATCAATGCCAGGCGCGATATATGAGCAGCATATGTGTAGTTTTGTGGCAGGGCTTAATGGGATAGATACCCATAAGTCCTCCGACGAAGAGGACCATGAGAATTGCTGAACTGGATTAAGGTTCGACTTAACAGCTATCAAAACTCCTCCACCCATAGTTGAGACAGACGAGTCTCTGTCTCTTCTAAAAACCACATATCTTTGATCAAAAAGTTCAGAGTTTAGAAAGTTGTTATTCAGCCAAGTTTCCGATAGACAGTACACATCACAATTTCCACAAAGTATACTCTGGTATACCTCATTTATCTTAGTTCGGAGCCCCCTTACATTTTGGTAGTATATATCTAGTTTTCTAGTACCATTTGCACGAGTAAGACGGGTAAACATAGAGACACGTCTATGGACTTAGGTAAAATAGGAGTTGGGGTTAACTGTAAACAACATAGAAAAGTCAATATCAATAATTTGATACCAACATTATAGAGATTAATTATAACAGACAGTTGGTAGATGTACATTAGGTAGGAAAATAGGATAAGAAGGGCTGGAATTAGGTATAGTGATCGCGAGGTTGGGAAAGGAATATATAAGAGAGACAGAAAAATGAGCACAAACATGAGATGATGACTATTAACAATTAGATAGTGTCTACAAATTACAAAATTGATTAACAGAAACTCTATGACAAGTTCAATTTTTCCAAATCCTGCTCCCGAGAAATCAAGATTTTTGGAGATGTATCGTTTCGTCGCAGAAAAACCTTACCGTTTCTCACCCAAATATACTTAATGTTCTTGTCTTAAGCGAATAAGCGGGCTTTATAAAGTATCTCTTTATTGTATAGTGTCAGGTGTTCATTTATAAGAATGTTTCGGGGGGTCCCGGCGATGCCAATATCCTTGTTGGTGATTGTTCTTCTCTTCGTTCTTATCAGTGCCAGGAAATTGTCCCTTGCCATTTGTCGGATAAATTTGACTATAATAGGCCTGGGTGTGGCGATAGAATTGGATCGTACACGAACGATGTAATCAATCTCACGCAGATCAAGGTCTGAGCCTAAAATTTTAGCGATGGATTGTATTATCTCAGGTAATTTTTCGTTATTAGCCTGATTAACCCCTTTAATTTCAACATTGTGGGATCTGTTACGCTGTTCATGTTCAGTGTTTATGGTATAATTGTTCTTTTTATTTAGGCTCTCTTGCAATTTGACACATTCTTCGAGCTTAACTATTCGTTTTTCATATTCCATGTTCTTTTTTGTTAACTCGCTGTTATTCTTCTCTGCTTCATTCAGCTTAATGCAGATGTCTTCGTATTGTTTAGTTATGCAGTTGATAGAATCCAGCATTTTTTTATTTTGGTCTATTATTTCTTCAAATTTCTTATCTTGATTGTAAATTGTTGTCAGCAGTAATTCTTTCAATTCAGCTATTGTAATTGTTTCTTGTTTATTCATTCTCCTTCCCCTGTCCTCAGCGTCTGACGGATGACGACTCCTGGTCGCCACACTATTAGATGCCATCTTGGTAGTGTAATGTGGTGCGTTAAATATAAAATAAAAACACAAAATTAGATTGGACGGCTTTGGTTTTAACTCGTCACACGTTGCTTCCAAGAACGATACCGCGTTGAGTTCTTGACCACTCTACCTCTAGTCGACAGCTGGCTGTATCTACACTGTTGATTTACACCTATGTTTATACAATTTGGAAGTACACCGTAACATAGGAAGAAAGTTGAATACAGTTTATTCTTAATAGATGTCACTTGGGTGTGTAATGATGTTGGGGGATGTTTTTATTTTCTTGTAAACAGAAAATATATTAAACACTTTTACAGCAACTGATTATAATTCCGATTAGCACTGTAGTTGACAAACTTCAAACATAAATCTTCATAACTAGAAAGTACAGATAGTAGAGAAAATTATATATAATGATTCATTTAACTTCACTGTACAAGGATTACACAGAAAAATACAATATATACTGTTAATTATTAGAGAAACAAAACAAAAAAAACAGGATCAATCTTAATAAGTAGTTAACTTTTGACAGATCTTAATAAGTAGTTAATTTTTCTTCTTCTTCTTCTTTATCGTGTATTTGGTCATTTCACCTATGAAGGTGGAGTTTCCTGGGAGAATAAGATGCAACTGTCCTACCATCCCTTCACAGGTCTTCCAGAACGGTTTCTGGATTCAACCTTTTTTCTTCTTCTTCTTCTTCTTTATCGTGTATTTGTTCATTTTACCTATGAAGTTGGAGAATCCTGGAAAAAGAAGGTCCAACTGTCCTTTCATCTCTTCGTAGGTCTTCCCAGTATTGTGTCGGGAATTAAACTTTTTCTTCACCTACTTAAGGGACGAGAGGTAATGAAGGGAAGGGAGGTACCGGCAGGCCTGACGGGACGGCAGTAACTGAAGGGACTGGAGTAACTGAAGGGACGGGAGTAACTGAAAGGACGGGAGTAACTGAAGGGACGGGAGTAACTGAAGGGACGGGAGTAACTGAAGGGACGGGAGTAACTGAAGGGACGGGAGTAACTGAAGGGACGGGAGTAACTGAAGGGACGGGAGTAACTGAAGGGACGGGAGTAACTGAAGGTACGGGAGTAACTGAAGGGACGGGAGTAACTGAAGGGACGGGAGTAACTGCAGGGACGGGAGTAACTGAAGGGACGGGAGTAACACAAGGGACGGGAGTAACTGAAGGGACGGGAGTAACATAAGGGAGGGGAATAACTGAAGGGACAGGAGTAACAGAAGGGACGGGAGTAACACAAGGGACGGGAGTAACTGAAGGGACGGGAATAACTGAAGGGACGGGATTAACTGAAGGGACGGGAGTAACTGAAGGGACGGGAGTAACTGAAGGGACGGGAGTAACTGAAGGGACGGGAGTAACTGAAGGGACGGGAGTAACTGAAGGGACGGGAGTAACTGAAGGGACGGGAGTAACTGAAGGGACGGGAGTAACTGAGGGAGGTACTGAAGGGACGGGAGGTACTGAAGGGACGGAAGGTACTGAAGGGACGGGAAGTACTGAAGGGATGGGAGGTATTGAAGAGTCTGAAGCGACGGGTGGTTATGGAGGACAATTTTTAATTATACAGGCAATACGAAGTTTGCCGGGTGTTCACTAGTCTATATTATAAATTTGAATGTTTGTATGTATCTATGTATCTATGTATGTGATGAATGCGCTCCTAAACCGCTCATCCGATTGCGATGAAACTTTGGTGAACTGTCGAGAGTATACCAGGGATGGTTTCTGGATCAAAAAATTATAACTTCTTCTTCTTCTTCATCGAGTTTTAGGTCATTTTACCTATGAAGGTGGACTATCCTGGGAACCGTTCATCCGATTGCAATTAAGCTTTGGTGAATTGTCGATCGTATGCCCGGGATGATTTCTGAATTTAAAATATTTTCTTCTTCTTCTTCTTCATCGGGTATCAGGTCATTTTACATATGAAGGTGGACTAACCTGAGAACCGTTCATCCGATTGCAATGAAACTTTGGTGAATTGTCGAGCGTATGACCGGGATAGTTTCTGGATTAAAAAAAATTTCTTCTTCTTCTTCTTCATCGGGTATCAGGTCATTTTACCTATGAAGGTGGACTATCCTGGGAACCGTTCATTCAATTTCAATGAAACTTTGATGAATTGTCGAGCGTATGACCGGGACCTACTGAAGGGACGGGAGGTAATGAAGGGACGGGAGGTAATGAAGGGACGGGAGGTAATGAAGGGACGGGAGGTAATGAAGGGACGGGAGGTAATGAAGGGACGGGAGGTAATGAAGGGACGGGAGGTAATGAAGGGACGGGAGGTAATGAAGGGACGGGAGTAACTGAAGGGACGGGAGTAACTGAAGGGACGGGAGTAACTGAAGGGACGGGAGTAACTGAAGGAACGGGAGTAACTGAGGGAGGTACTGAAGGGACGGAAAGTACTGAAGGGACGAGAAGTACTGAAGGGATGGGAGGTATTGAAGAGTCTGAAGCGACGGGTGATTATGGAGGACAATTTTTAATTATACAGGCAATACGAAGTTTGCCGGGTGTTCACTAGTATTATAATAAAAATCTATGATACTATCGTCAGAAATATTAAATGAAATGGTCGTTCCAATCTTAATTGTAATTTGAATTAAAATAGGAATCTGTTATTACATGGCTGTACAATCAATATTTTGGTTCAGCAGTGGAATAACAATATTATTTAGGTTAAGTTTTTTTACGAAGGTAAATTCGAATCTCAAAATTATGTATTAATAGGATTATAATATTATTTCATGGATGACTGTACCTAATATACTTAGTATTTTTATCTACAGACCTTTTACATAGATTCGATTTTCAAAATTATGAATTTTAAACAAGAATTCAGTTGAACTCGATTTTGAGCTCTATTTCATACGACAGCACCAAATTTTGTTTTGTTACAGTATGCGCGTAATTGAGCCACGTATATAAAAAAACACTGAGTTTTGTGAGTTTAAAAACTGATGTTCGCGAATGCTTACCTACTAGTTTACATGTATGAAATAAAAAAAATTGATATTTTTTTTAAAGAATAAAGTCGGCCTTAGTGGCTCAGTTGGTTGGGTATTTGACTGCTGATCCAAGGGTCCCGGGTTCGATTCCCGGTGGAGACACAGTTTTTTATTGTGTTTTCAGTCTGGATCTGTGAGACGATAAATATCGTAAGTCTCCAGAATGTGGCAACTTGTTATTTGGGTGCATGTTAAATTAATATTTGACATAGTACCTGTTAGTTGCCCGAGAAGTAATATAAAAAAAAATAAAAAAAATATGTCCTTGAAACAAGTACCTACATAATACATCCTCATACATTCCATAAATTTAGCATAAATACTTGTGCTATAGGTGAACCAAATCGGTTGTGGCAGGATTCGAACTCGCGACCACTGTATTACTAATTCAGAGCGCTAACCGCTCTGCCACCACCCATCTTTCATTGCGTATATTATTATTATAATTATGACAAGAAATATGCCAAAAAGCACTTTTGGGATTGGGTATTAGATTTAATCGTTAATGTAAAAT
Source organism: Molanna angustata (assembly GCA_963576475.1). Classification (NCBI taxonomy): domain Eukaryota; kingdom Metazoa; phylum Arthropoda; class Insecta; order Trichoptera; family Molannidae; genus Molanna; species Molanna angustata. The sequence continues at coordinate 10,043,812 of OY754985.1, read as the reverse complement.
AAATGTTAACATATTCTGTTGATATAGGTACCAAGATATGAAGGAAAATATGAAAATGGTTCCGACATACCACTATGCATCCTTTTATTTGATACCTGCTGTTGAGAATTTCATTTAAAACGACTGGGTTGTGTCCAACGCTATATTCCTCGCTACTAAATCCCTCCACATATTCAAGTTACAAAATATTCGGGGTAAGAAATAGGACTGAACTATACTTTTTCACTATGCTTTCCTAATATTACCTATAGGAAAACACAATATCTAAAAAAAATTCGTTATTTGGATTCAAGGGTTTATAGTTTGGTACGTATTCTTCAATTATACATATTATCGCCATCGACAGATGAATATTTAAAACGAGTGGGTTGTGGCCACCGTCATACTCCTCACTACCAAGTGCTCCACAAAGTAGGTATTCTAATTTTGTATGGAAAATGTTCATCATTTTCATCAAATGAGTTTTCAATTTTTTTTTAATTCAAATATTTTATTATGAAAACTTGATAATTTTTCAACGCCATTTTATGAAAGTGATGTACTTACCTTTTTAGCAATTTGAAAAAATAAATATCAAATTTTAAGTTTTTTGGGCTTGGGGTTATATTAAAATATTTGACAGTTAAAAAAATGAGAAGCACTGACTATAGATACCCTACAAAATCAAGTGGGGTCAAAGCGAGTATTAGACATACAAATTAACAAAATTCTTAAATAAAATATAAAGAAAAATAAACACGTCATACATAGTACCTACCTACACAGCACACACACATACATTTTGATGAATCTTTCAGAATACCATTTCAGCATGATACTAGTTGGGAATTCACAACTCCCCACTTTGGGGAAGTAAGGAGTAAAAATAACTTTAGTACATCGCACTCAGTACATAATAAAAAATGAAGAAAATAATAACCCCAATCGCGAAATATCAAAAAGTTCGACACATTATTAGTCACAGAAATGACTTTAATTTATTACCTAAAAACACTTTTTTTATTTCAGATATTCACTTACGTTCTCCAATGATTTATGTCTAATAAAAATTTAAGAGGAGTGTGCTATGGACAGATTGAGTAGTGTTTTTAAATGAACATTTTAGATGGATATGGATATATGGATGGATATATTTAGGTAGATGTATATTATGCTTTTAGTCGCGTGTCAACCACACAACGGCGGTCGATCTATCAACAGCTACCTATTTTTAAATAACTCTTTAAGAACGCGTCATGCATAAAAACATCATATTTCAAAATACGATTATAATATAAAAAAAAATATTTAAAAAATCCTTAAATATCCACATAAACGCATTTAATCCTTATAAAAGAACTAAAGATTTTTACAACATAGTCAGGAATTGTGTTGAAGTGAAAATCTTATTATAGTCAATTTATTATGAAATTTTAAATATTTTACTGAGTGAATTATTCCTAATTGAACCATTATCGATTATTTCTATTGTGTTCGCTTAAATAATTTACAATTTTCGCATTGATCAGCGAGTTCATTATTTTTTTATTGACAAACCCTTCGACATCTCAATAGAGACGAAGTTGGGATATTATAGAAGAACGCAAGCGCATAGAGTGATCACGTAAACCAGGTGCCTTGAGTTCCTGGTTTGAGATGTTAAAGGGTTTGTCAATAAAAATATCAATTGACTCCCGACATGGAAAAAATCCAATGTTTGCGTATTTGCAATTAAAAAAATATTCGAATTCATTATGTTTATATTCTGCAGACCTGTCATTTTTTGTTCTTTTATTCTATTAAGTAAGTACCTTCCTATTTTTTTTTGTATGTTTTAGGGCTATCCACTAGTTCGATTCAGGCCACATAGCGATTTGTAATAATTAAGATTCAAAACGGGGTAGTAAAAGATGTTCTTAATGGAGAAAGTCAAATCTAAGTGCAAAAAAATATCGCAAAGCCTGTATACATATACAACATATTGTTTTTTTTGTTCTGTTAAATCGGTTCAGCTTTTCAATATTTTGATATTCAGCAATTAAAAAAACACATTCATTTTATTATTGTTAACTCGGTACAAAAAATATAAAATAAACAAAAAAAAAACAATTCTGAATACCAAAACCTTTTTTTATTTATGTCACACGATACGCAATAAACCTATTTGAACACATTAATTACCAAAACACCCTCTATCGCACAATAGACGTATTAATTATTAAAATACGAATCATTTTGATCAGTTCCGTGTAAAAGAAACAAATAAACAATTACTTATTATTATTATTAGTTGATGAATTAAAACAGACATAATAATGAATAGTTTAGACACCCTAGTACTATTTATATATCGTACTATACTTGATTAATTATCAAGGGGACAGTATTAATAATAAAGGACTTAAACTATAGAAAGTTATTTCACTGTTCTGTCATCATGCTACCCTGGTACACTGACAAGTACAATTAGTTGAGGCGTCTGAAGTAAAAAGGTAGATATTTGATAATTAAGCATAAAGCTAACATGTGTCCTGAATGGCGTTGCAGGGTTCTGATAGGATGTGGGTGAATTGTAAAAAGGAAAGACAGCCGACACGTGGCGTAATAGTTTGGGACAGTTTTGGTTACCGACTAGTTCGAACTTTTTTTTTCAAAAATTAAGATCGATGTATTTGCATTGGGCTATGGTGCATACAAGAGTATGTTGTTATCTAAAGTAATAAAGCAATCAAAATGTTAGTGTTTGTGTGTGTGTATGTGTGTGTGTGTGTGTGTGTTTGTCTCACGCCTTCTGAAAAACCAAGAGCATCTAAAAATCTAATTTATGTGCGAACGTGTACCTGTATACCTGATGCAGTGTCACGCTAAAAATAATGCGATAAAAATGCTGAATTTTAAAAATATTTCAATAATTATTTTTTTCATACAAAATTTTCCAAGTCGTATCTGTCAAAAAAGTGTACATTTTGCACGCAAATATCTGTTAGTTTAAAAGTTAGAAGTACGTATTTACACGAAAAAAATATATTTTCAAGTATAACTTAGCGTTTGAGTGAAAAACATGGTGAATATTTTGTATAATTATAATGTTTAACTTATTTTTAATGTAAGCGTTTTGTACATGAACGCCGCCATTTTAATATCTTTTCATACAATATTTCATTTTCCTACCGAATGAATATGTTCTTGAAAATAATAAACCTTTGAATTAAATGTAATTATGAAATAATAAAATGAAACACAAGACATTACAGCAAGTTTTAAGACATATATTGTAAAAATGTGTTTATTATTAGTAAAGATATAGGCATAATAAAATTGCATAATTTGTAAATAATATTTGATTTTTCTGACAATTTTCATTTTTATGGCATCGAACAAACCAATGTATGTAGGTACCTACATATTCAAAAAATGTCTCAAACCATTTGATATTTTTTACGTATTGGAATGGTTACTATGGTAACGGAAAGATTCTGATATTCAAATAAAATTTGTTATGAATCGAATTTATTTAGAACATTGTTGTAGGTAGGTACCTACCTATTATTATTTACTTACAAATCAACAATATACTGATTTCCTATCGGAAAATTATTTTATTTATTTATTTATGAATGTATGCAAGCGATGTGCTCCTAAACCGTATGTCCGATTACAATGAAACTTTGGCGAATTGTCGAGCGTGTGCCCGAGGTGGTTTCTGGATTTAAACTTTTTTCTTATTCTTCTTCTTCTTCGTGTATTTGGTCATTTTACCAATGAAAGCGGAATATCCTGGGAAAAGAAGGTCCGACTGTCCCTCCATCTCTTCGCAGGTCTTCCAGGACGGTTTCTGGATTTAAACTTTTTTCTTCTTCTTCTTCATCGTGTATTTGGTCATTTTACCTATAAAGGTGGAGTATCCTGGGAAAAGAAGACGGTGCTTACATCTCTTCGCGGTTCTTCCAGGATGGTTTCTGGATTTAAACTTTTCTTACCCGAATGAAGGGACGGGATGTAATTGAAGGGAAGGGAGGCACTAAAGGGCCTGAAGGGACGGGAGGTATTAAAGGGCCTGAAGGGACGGGAGGTACTGAAGGGCCTGATTGGAAGGGACGTGATGAGGGATTGAAGGGACGGGATGTACTGAAGGGCCTGATGGGACGGGAGGTACTGAAGGGTCTGAAGCGACGGCTCCTGGAGTCTAATTATTTTTCTTCTTAATTTTATGTAGACCTTTAAGGACAGTTTTAATACAAACTATTTCCTATAGATTAATCTTCTTCTTCTTTTATGAAGACCTTTTGCTCAGTTTTTATACAATCTATTTCCAATAGTCTAATTCTTCTATTTTATGTATTTTTTCTTATTTTATGTAGACCATTGGGATTTTTTAAACAAACTATTTCTTATAGTCTTATACTTATTCTTCTCTTTTTTATTTAGACTTTTGGGTTAGTTTTAAGTCTAATAGTCTATTGTGCAGAAATATTATTAACGATATGCACACTTGATGAAAATACATATGTAAAAACGAATGGGATGTGGGATGTGAAGATGTAACCTGCACTAGAATCTTTTCAATACTTTTGTTTAATCAAATTTAAACCATTTATATCATCCTATTTTAAATAATTTTTAACACCTACATAATATATTTGATTTCGTTGACAATATTTAAAGAAAGGGAGCTGTGGCCATTACTGAATTCTTCACAACGTTTATATTCAAATTATTTACCATAGTTTAAGTCTTCTTCTTCTTCGTTAATGTAGACTTTTGTGTCAATTTTAAGTTCATCAGTCTAATTGTGCAAAAATATAATGCACACTTGATGAAAAAATATAAAACGAATGGGATGTGACCAACACTGGATCTTTTCAGTACATTTGTTTAATCAAATTTTAACCACATCCCAACATCCAAAATTACTAAATATTCAATAGGTAAGTACATATTACAATTTGTTTTCGATGATAATATTTAAAAATGGGGGTTGTGGCCAAACCAATCTCTTTACAATGTTGATAAACAGTCATATTTAAAACCATTTCGAATAGTGAAGAAATTGTATATTATACTTCATTCACACTTTATAGCAATATATAAAAAATAATGGGTTGTGGCCATCACTTGAACATTTTACAATCAAATTCAATCATATTTCAAACCACTTTTCATAGTCCGATTTTGCAAAATAATTGGGTGACAATATTATAAAAACGATTGCTTTTTCCTTCACAATTTTACATTCTTGGCCAACGGCGGGACATAAAAGCTAGTATATAATGAAATGATTATATTATGTAATGAATGAGTCTTGACTATCTATGTATTATTATTATTTTTTGTAAATATAACTGTAAACAAATGTATTTTTAAGTTGCACTGTTTCTTCTGCTGATGTGTGTTCAATTTTTATTTTTATATATCTTTTTTTATGTTTAGTTGCTTCACATATTATTTTATTGACTTTTTGTTATATTTTTGTTTCCTTTTACTTAGTGCATTATTGTTTTTAGTTTCTATGTTTTTTCTCAGTATGTATATTTAAATGTATGTTTGTAAAAGGCAATTCATACCGTATGAGTAAATAAATAAATAAATTAGTTTTTACAAAACAGTTATCTTATTCTTTCTTATAAAAGATTTTTTCGTACGAACCTGATATTTTTTTTCTAACGTCTAACCAAGAGATGGAAGGATAAGTTGGTCTTCGTCATCTCACAATAAGAAGGCCTGATACATTATTTTTTTCACATCGTTCTTATAGATAAGCATACACACCCTCAACATCAAACACACTTACATCCAAGCACTCAATCCTTGAAATCTTCTGTTTAAAAAAAATATGTAGCAGAATTGTATTGCATAATTATTGTTAATGTTACCTGAAAACAGGCTCTCGCCTAGTGAGGTAATAAATTCGATTGAAAAAATAAGTCCTGAAAAAGAAGCGGCAGCTTCGAAATCAGTCTTATATATCTCGTAATCGGTTGTATATTATTGTAAAAAAATGTTTCATTGTTTTATTATTATGTAGTACCTACATCATGTACACACCTTTTGAAAAAAAGTATATAGGTATGTACATATAACTCATTAGCGGTTTACAAATGGTTATTTTGAGTAAATAAAAATGTAATGTAAAATTATTTAGTACACCTGTCGCTGGTTGCTTGTTCGATGAACATGACGTTATGATATGAAAGATTTCAACGCATTTTTTTACTTTCTGGACTGAAAACAGATTAGTTAAAACAAAATTAATAGGCGATAGATATGTCACTTACACAGGGTGTAAGAACGACGTTTGCTGAAGTAGGTACACACACTTTTAACTTATTTTACCTACATGTGCTTGGTGGTTTAGGGGTATATGTTTATCGATTATTTATCAGAAGGATAATTTGAAATGAGCGTGTTCAAAAATATTTATTATTTAAATATTTGCCTCCAAATATGATATCGCTAAAGTCAGTTCAATAAATCTTTGTTATACAATTAACAGTGATGAAGGATTTTAAATAAAAGATTCACTTACATGATCAACATTAGAATATTATTATGAAAGTTAATATAATTATAAAACAATTCAGCTATTCTTGATGTCAAGGGTCGGGATAAATAAACTAAGATAAACACAATACTATTCAGTTAAACGATTGACGCATGAATGCCGCTCGATTGATTTGTACGGGCGGCGATGGGCTGTAGTTCGTCAATCTACGCAAATCTTCGGGAATTGTTGAGGATATACAAATTGCAGTTATGTAATATCCAGGAGCGCAGCTACAGTACCATAGTTGTTAGCCGTATAATATTCTATGTATGGGTTTGATTCTCGTCAAAAAAAATATCACAAAAATATTGCTTCTAAACAATATGTAGTTTATATGTAAAAATTGTCATATTATGGCAATAAAGTCGCTCCTTACACATTTTCTTCGCCCTAGCCTTTGTCCCATTTACTTGAGGTCGGCTCTCCTAGTCCTCATCCTCTAAGTCCTTTTCTCCTCCGAACGAAGCCTTGCCTCCTTGAGATCTTTGGTTATTGTGGACATCCAAGTGGTCAATGGTTTACCTGTTATTCTGGGCCACTTGCACATGATGAAAGAAAATTAAGAATAATACACTATAAAGAGATAAACTAATACTTACAGAAATAATGCAAAGTAAACTTACTATCTATATTATAAATTTGAATGTTTGTATGTATCTATGTATGTATGTGTTGAATGCGCTCCTAAACCGCTCATCCGATTGCGATGAAACTTTGGTGAACTGTCGAGAGTATACCAGGGATGGTTTCTGGATCAAAAAATTTTAACTTCTTCTTCTTCTTCATCGAGTTTTAGGTCATTTTACCTATGAAGGTGGACTATCCTGGGAACCGTTCATCCGATTGCAATTAAACTTTGGTGAATTGTCGATCGTATGCCCGGGATGATTTCTGAATTTAAAATATTTTCTTCTTCTTCTTCTTCATCGGGTATCAGGTCATTTTACCTATGAAGGTGGACTATCCTGGGAACCGTTCATCCGATTACAATGAAACTTTGATGAATTGTCGAGCATATGACCGGGATGAAGGGACGGGAGGTACCGAAGGGACGGGAGGTACCGAAGGGACGGGAGGTACCGAAGGGACGGGAGGTACCGAAGGGACGGGAGGTACCGAAGGGACGGGAGGTACCGAAGGGACGGGAGGTACCGAAGGGACGGGAGGTACCGAAGGGACGGGAGGTACCGAAGGGACGGGAGGTACCGAAGGGACGGGAGGTACCGAAGGGACGGGAGGTACCGAAGGGACGGGAGGTACCGAAGGGACGGGAGGTACCGAAGGGACGGGAGGTACCGAAGGGACGGGAGGTACCGAAGGGACGGGAGGTACCGAAGGGACGGGAGGTACCGAAGGGACGGGAGGTACCGAAGGGACGGGAGGTACCGAAGGGACGGGAGGTACCGAAGGGTCGGGAGGTACCGAAGGGACGGGAGGTACCGAAGGGACGGGAGGTACCGAAGGGACGGGAGGTACTGAAGGGACGGAAGGTACTGAAGGGACGGAAGGTACTGAAGGGACGGAAGGTACTGAAGGGACGGAAGGTACTGAAGGGACGGAAGGTACTGAAGGGACGGAAGGTACTGAAGGGACGGAAGGTACTGAAGGGACGGAAGGTACTGAAGGGACGGGAATTACTGAAGGGATGGGAGGTATTGAAGAGTCTGAAGCGACGGGTGGTTATGGAGGACAATTTTTAATTATACAGGCAATACGAAGTTTGCCGGGTGTTCTCTAGTATAAATATAAAAATGGATACAGAAAAAACCATGACAATTAAAGGTAGATATCACAATTTGAAATTAGAAATTCTCCCCGAAAAGAAGAAAAACTTGTGCTTCGGGGAGGAGTTCAGATATACAATTAACAATCAGTTTTACAATTAACAAGATTATTAAACAACAATTTATACACAGGTACACAAAACTTAAAAAAAATCGTTGAATATTTCATTATTTTCTTTGCAAATTTAATCTGTGCGGTACTTCGAATTATCCAACGCAGCATATTTTCTTTTTATTTCGTCCGATCCGATTTGATGATGTTATATGCAATGTTGTTTTATTGTGTTCGTTCTTATTACGAGTGACATACCAGTTTTGTATGTCAACAATACTATTGTTTGACATATTATATATCTATGTATGTCTATAATAAATAAATATTCAATTCGATCAATACCTTCATCCTCATTTATTGATTCTCTCAATATGCCTACCCCATAGAAATAGGCAGTTCTTTTGTATTCAATGAGTAGGTTCACTGAGGAAAAAATATCATTTCGACCAACTAGCAGGTATGTAGATACATATACCAGCTAGTTATCGGCAAATAATTCGAGAAATCACTTATTGGGCTGTGCAGAACGAAAATTCGTTTGTATACGTGCAAACCACCCACCTCCACGATGAAAAAAAAATACATAAGATATTTGCAAATATTATACCAATAAAAGAGAATAATTTAGTTTATTTTATTTTATTTTATTTTACCAAGGACAGCACACAGTACATGCATACAATTATTGAAATTAAATAAATAAAAATACAAAAATAACATGTACCTCTAACGTACTATACCTAATATCAAAATAATACAACAAAAAAGTGTGAATTAGTGTGGTGCGCGCATGAGAGAAGAGTAATACATGTGTGAGTGAAAGAGATATCTAGAAAGAGTGTGAGTGTGTGGGTGTGTATGTGTGTGTGTGAGAGAGGGTGTGCATGTTGGCGTTGTCGATACAACAGGGTGCTATATGAAACCTATGAAGATCCCGATGTGATCAGTTCCATCAAGATAGGGCGCTTAAGATGGGCTGGTCACATAATCCGAATGGACGACGACAACCCCACAAAACGCCTCACACTTTCTGTGCCACAAGGTCGGAGGAGACAAGGAAGACCAAGAACTCGATGGATTGATGTCGATGCCGATGCTTCCACAATAAATATTAGAAACTGGAGAACGAAGGCAGCGGATAGACGGGAATGGAGGAAACTCCTGGATTCAGCCAAGGCCTCCCCAGGGCTGTCGAGCTTATGATGATGATGATGATTTTGCGAATATTGATTTATTTAATTTATCTTTTTGTACATAATATAAACAAATATATTGCACATTGGCGGGCTTATTGCTGTTAGACAATTCCTTCCAACCAACCAGATTACAAATTATGACAAAATTATAGGTATATGTGCATCAAAAAAAGAATGAAAGTGAAAAAAAAACAAGGGAAATATACATTAGGTACACTAAGAAAAATATAAAAACAAAAAGAACACGTAATAGCAAAAAAACGATTGGGGAAGAACAAGGAGAGGAAATCGGGATCAGGTGTTTAGGGATAAATATTTCTTCTTTAGTTTTTTCTTGAAAATACAAATTGAGTTAGACGACGCAATATCCAATCTTAGGTTATTCCATAGTCTTCGAACGACGAGCTGAAAAATTCTGTGTTATGGACAGGGATGGATAACGTCGTACGTTCAGCAGATCGGAGTGGACCCAAAACAAATAACATGCTGCCACACCATTTATTTACTTATTCGCTGATTTACGGCATAAATTGTATTTTACATACTATTTACGAACATAAAAAAATAAACATATTGAAATAACATCATAGAATAAAGAAATAAAATAATTTATCACACTGTAAAAATAAAAACCTACATAAGAAAAAAAGGTCAGCAAAGAAAAAAAAATATACGGATAAAAAAGAAAAACCAACGATTAACAATAAAGTACATAGGTTGATATGCATATGAACTCAAATAAATCAGGATATTACCTACATAAAAAAGATACTATACATAAAAAATAAGATAGGTAAATAAAATAATAATACTTTAAATTAAAAAAAGTAGAAGAATAAAAATATTATTAAACAGGGTTCTGTGTATTTCTCTCTTACAAAAGTCAACGCCAACATCAAAAACACTCACTGACACAGGTCTCACAGATCCAGTCTAAAAATACAATTGAATTATGTGGTTCCGCAGGAAATCGAACCCGCAACCTTTAACTCGGGAGTAAGATATCCAGTAATGTGAGCAACGAAGGCCGCGACGATATAATGTGATTTTAAATTTTAGTAGTTTTTTTATTTAACTGGTTGAAGAAGTCCTTGATAAGAGGCAAAACTGTTGAAAAATGATAGTCAAAAGAGAGGCGTTCGACTCTATCTGCTCTATCCATTAAGGAGATATCGAGTTGTGCATAATTTTAGCTTTTATTACTGAAGGTATTTCAACTGTATTCAGTGTTAGGTACCATTTAAATGACTGCCCATCAAAAATCATTATTTCAGCCATATTTTTACTTTGTAACTATTCAGCTTCGAAAGCTTTCAATAATAAAACGCTATTTTAATGTAGACTTTATTATTTATGGGTATAATGCCATAATTCTAATGTTAGCATCATTGAAGATGGAGAGTGCAGCTAATTCGAAACGCCATAAAATTCTTACTTGATTGGTTTAAAGCATTAATCTTTCAACGATAGATTTTATTTGACTATTCAGTGTTGATACTAAAATACTATTTAATGAGAATCTACTCTATAAAGTGAAAAGTATGCTTTATAGTTATAAAGGTTCTGCAGGACTAAAATAGTTGGAGATTCTTCTAGTGTTTAAAAAAATGAAACTCAGCTCAATTTTCGGCTTCGTGGGATGAAAACAACAGAGGCGCCTATCTGCGAAGATTAATATAAGGGATTTTCAGGTATTTTCCGCTAGGCACCGGCTAAGAATAGTGATACTTATCTTTTATTTATAATGTTTTGAATAACCATATAGACTCCGCCGATAGGATCACTCGTAGACGAGTGGATAGCCGTAAAACAATATAGAATAGACTCCGCCGATATACTCACACTTATTGACTTTAATATACCTATAAGACGTACAAGACATACACCATTATTTAAATGCAAATATTATAAAACAAATGCTGCAATAAATTCACCGATCAATAGGGCCATGGATGCTTACACAAAGTATGTGGATATTTTAAACTTGGACATTTTTTACGACTCCCCAAACGAATATCGACGGAAAATATCCCAAATAGATAATTTAGAAAACAATAGCTAACCATGGCCCATCACTCTTAAGTCCACATACTCTCTTTTACACACACACACCCTCACACACCCTCACACACACACACACACACACCCTCACACACACACACCCTCACACACACATTCATATACACACCCTCTCTCTTACATAAGCGGAATAATAATTAAATAAATAAATAATAAAAATACTTTACTACTTACACTACACACACAAACCAAAATGTATTTGACACATGTAACTGACATTAGATTTAGATAATTGATGTATCATATGTATTAATCCATGTAATAAACTATATAATGTTGTATGTGTTAATTAAAAAATAAAATAAAATAAAATAATAGATACCAAATTTTTATATTACCAATGTTTTGGGTGGTGTCCCGTAAGTGCCGGATAACCAAAAATACAACATGGAAGATATCATCTCACATATTTCGAGAATGAGGTTCTCCTTCCATTCCGAATGTATTGCCGTTTTTGTGTGGGGATACAAGCATTTATCGTGCTTCTTTTTATAAGCTAATGTATATTAGCATACCTGTCGGTGGTCACCCCAGATTATGGAATATGCCGTTATGGCATGAATGAATGTTTAAAAAAAAAACACTCTTCTCTGAGTTTTCCCCAGATATTTTCACTATATTATTCATAATTTTTAGTTCAATACTAATATAGTTCATACATCCTATATACTAAGTGTATGTATACATTATGAATTATGGGTGTAAGTATGTGTGTGTGTGTGCATCCCGCGACTTATTTTTATATTAACCAGCATTTGAGGAGGAGATACAGCTATACCAAAAGGAATTAATTAATTTTATTTAATTTTTTTAGTGTCAAAAAATAATAATATGTTATTTATTATATTCTGTTACGGGGAGCATTCAGATTTTTTTTAAAGATTCATTATTAAAATAATATTAAAAAAATATATTTTATTTTTCAAATATTTATAAAAAAAATCTCATCGTATCAAATTCATAAAGATATTCTCACAAATTCAAACCAATTGTCATTTTCTATAAGCAACAGAATAAATACACAAGGATATATTTCCATTCCTCTTTTACGTGCTCAAATGTTGTGTTTTTTTTATATTTATGCATTCTTGTCATATATTATGTGCATTGACAGTAAGGTTAGAATATAAAAGACCTGTGTGCGACCGATTATGACGTATGCTGTATAAGCACAGGCTGACATTATTCGAAGCAAAGCGTTTCTTAGAATATCAGAAATGAGGGTCTTGAAATCTATCGCTGGAAAATCCCTCCGAGATTGTTTCCGTAACGTAGATACATGAAAAATATGTAACATCGATGACATTGTTCGGTGGAGTAGATCTAGAAGAAGATTCTGGAGAGACCACGTGATAGACTTGCATACATACACTGAAATTAATGAAATCCCATCTGGACACGTCCGCCTGGAAGATCAACCAAGAGACAGTTGGACTTCATCATCTCAGGAAGCATAGTTTCTATATCACAGACGAATAGGTAAAAAAAGAAGAAGAAGCATTCATGTTTTAAATTAAATAAATGAACAACTTTTACCGATACAGGTTGTGTCATTAATAAAAGTGAAACTTAAAAAAAGTATTTTATCATCGTGGATTTTTACCATGTAGGTACGTTGACAATCTAAATAATACGTAGCTCATGTTTATTTAATTTTTGTTCATAGCGAAAATGAGACAGGGTGTAAAATGACGCCATCGTTCACCGTATTCGTATCTTGAAATGGAGATGGGCAGGTCATGTAAATGGGTGCAACGAAGACAGAAAGCAAAGGATAATGACCGCGAATGACAACAAGAGGTGTTAGGAGATGACATCAGCCGTCATGCTTAGAGCACAACAATAAAGAGTGACTTGAAATGAGATGGAAGAGGCCTTCGTCCAGGAGTTGACGGGATTAGGCTGAGAAGAAGAAGAACAATAACTAATATAAAAAAAAATAATATATGGCGGACTTATCGCCCTAAGGCAATTTCTTTCGACTAATCATTATATGTTACTTACATACCGTAAGCCGTGTATCAACATCCGTAAATATATACCATCATGCCATGTCCCTCACGGAGTAGGTATGGCTGAGAGAACCGAACCTACGCGCCGTTTACCTATTATTTGATACACTGACATTATGATAAATAAAATCATTTAAATAAATGCAATTATTACTTTTGTGCCAGCTTTATACATCGCATCGGCTATGGATTTCGAGTGCAGCGGTACCTATCACACAAGACCAGTGAGATGATACCGGAATGCTTTTAGCGCTGGCGCCCGCGGTGTAAATAAACACCGGTACAAACACACACAGCCGGACGTCTATAGCTAAGTACAATAATACGTCATACTATGTAGACCGAAATAATATTAAACCAATAAATAAATAAATAATAATAATAATACAAAGAAGAAGAAATTTTTATAACTAAGATTAGATGAGTGTGATTGATATCTACGAATGGTTATTTTTGTAAGACATTTATGATTCAAGTAAATACATATCTACTTGATTTTATGTTGTGATTCATAAAATGAGCGGGAATTTTTATTGGTTTTATAAATTAGTTTTATAAATACACACACTTGAATAAAATCATAAAAATATTATTCGTTTTTAGCATCACTAGTTGCATTCATACAGGGTGTCCCAGAAGTCGAGATTAAGCCGGAATCGGGAAACAGTCATAATAGTTATCAGAAAAATAAAAATTCTATGTTATGTATTTTAAAAATTATAGACATTTCAAAAAAAACTACGGAGAAATTCGACACCCTGTGACGGTCTTTTCACTCCTGTTACTACATTTTTTTTTGTTATGTAATCCCGAATACAGCTTCTTCGTTAAACTCTGGTCTAAAATTACAAGTCAACTGTTCCAGCTGAGAAGTAAATGTCACTTTTGGTATTTGTGAGGTAATGGCTTATAATAGTAGGTACCTACCTACTTCCACTTTTTTCTATTATCTCTTAGGAGCCGGGTAATCGTAAATATATATCCAGAAGAAGTAAAATAACATCTAACATATTATTTCAGCAACGAGGTTCACTAATACCCATTCTGAATGTTTCCTTTATTAGGTGAGACGAGACTGGTGAGGGTAGATACATGCATGTGACGTGATTTCCTTTCCAATGTGTTGTACACTATCACACCTGTCGTTGGTTACCCTACATTGTGAAATATGCCGTGATGCTATGTAGGTATATTTTAAATTTCTTTCTTGTATATCTATGTGCGTGTATTTTGGGTTCAATTTCTGACAGACGTTCTTTAAAAATAGATTTTCGCGCCATTCTTTATTCTCTGATCTGTATATAGTAAAAATAATGTAATATGAGTGTGTGGAACCCAGTTCTCTCTGCCTACTTATGTAGGACATGATTTGATAATATTTATCTATGCATGTAGGTATATTATGTACATTATCCGCCGAAGCTTGCCCAAAAATGAGGCAAAGACACTAATTAACGCATTTGTTGTGTCTAAGTTGGATTACTGTAACGCTATATATGCTGGTCTGCCCAAGTGTCAACTTAACAGATTACAACTGGTGTTTAACGCAGCTGCGAGGCTTATCTATGGGGCTGACAAAAGATGCCACATAACGCCTCTCCTTAACGAGCTGCACTGGTTGAGATGCCCAGAGCGAATAGACTATAAAGTGTGCTTGATGGTCTTCAAAGCTCTGCATGACTTGGCTCCGCACTACATTCAAGAACTATGTCAAAGGAATACACCACCACAAAGACGTTTAACATTGAGATCATCAGAATCACAAAGTATAAATTATTTAAGGGAATTGGATAGAGCCAATAAAGCGGCCTACTATGATCGTGGTTTTAGTGTAAACGGACCCATTAAGTGGAATAAATTGCCTTCTGACGTACGTGGAGCGCAGAGTCTTAGGACCTTCAGTAAATAACTTAAGACTTCTTTGTTTCGCAGAGCCAACAACTAAGTGAGAGCGCCCTTGGAATGGTCTTGATATCATAAAACGGCGCTATATAAATTTGATTATTATTAAAGTAGGTGCGATAAGAAGTTAAGTACCGACTAGTACACATTTAAAGCAATAAAATGTCATAATATGTACCTGCTGTCGCAAGACAAATTGGTGAGCGCTGCCCCCTAAAAATCTTTTAATGTAGACCATGGTAAAATAGAAGAGGCATCGCCAGGCCTCAAAAAAGATGGACCGATGATATTATCAGGACGGTGGGGAGAAAATGGATGCAGATGGCATCAAACAGACAAAGGTGGAAGGAAATGGAAGAGGCCTATCTCCAGCATTGGAGGGAAGAAGGCTGATAAAGAAAAAAGAAGAAAAAGAACGAATGTGTACCTATATTATGTGTGTGGAGCTCATTTTTCTCTACCAACTTCAATAGGACAGTTGTATGATAATATTTATGCGCGTATAAATAAAAAAATAGCAAGGAGAAAAGTATTGACCACAACACATTTTATAGGATATAAACATAGATACTATACATCATGTATTATTTATACAAAAAACTATTCCACTGTGGCACGTGTTGAAAATTCCTTTTATAATGATTTTTTTATCGTCAAGTTTTAAAACTACACGTAAATTATCATAATGTAAAGTGTAGTGTTGTATGTTATATACATAGATAACCAATAGGTACATAACCAGTTCATCAAGTTGTCTTCGTAATATTATCGACTCGATGCATGACTTCATACGTAATATATTTTAAGTTTGATGATGATGAGTTAAAGCTGGTGAAACATGTCGTGCGTAAAATATCAAACCAACGAATCCATGTTCAATGCAACGTTTAAATTTTTTTGTATTATTTAAATAAAAAAAATATGAATAGTAGATTTATGAATTCGCGATTTGTACATATGCACAAAAAAGTTTATACAGCCAGGTTTATTATATCAAGTTAATCTCTTCCAATCAAGTCAATCAACGTAGATCTTTGAATTAATGGTTGTGGAATAGAAAAAGAAGTAAAAAATAAACAAAATAAAAACATCAACAAGGAAATAAAAGGAAAAAAATTAAAGAATATTTAAGGTATTTTTCAAAAAAGTACATTTGGGGTGGGCCGAAAAAAACGCTTTCCTGTTTTTTTATGTAGGTTTTTATTATTTTACTTCAAGTATCTACATTATTATGTGTACAATGGCGAGTTTATTGTCATAAGGCAGTTTCTTCCAACCAACCAAAGCAAAGTGAGGCCATAGTGTAGTGGTAGGTACATTAAATTTATTAAAATATACATATAGGAAGATAAATACGAAACATAATTAAATGTAAAATCACAGTAACAAAGAAAAGAGGAAGATAGAGGTTGTGGGATGTGAGAGAGGATGTGGAAGGAGTGTCAATTAAGAGTTATTAGAGAGGTATAACAGCTTAAGTCTTTTTTTAATGCTGAATCGATGGAGACGTCGTAATTTCATAGTCTTGTTGATTTTACCTGAAAAGAGGAAATGAGGAATTCATTAGAATGAATATGAATACCTAGTTTGGAAGGATCAGCAGTATTTTACTTCAATACCTTATAATTTTCGTATCTAAATAATTCGCAGGTTTGAATTAAAGATACATAGACAAAAACTAAATGCCATTTGTAAAAATATTTTATTATAAATATCAAATTTGACAATGTATGTCCAATATAAAAATGAGAACGATGGCATAGTATTTTTAATTAATTTTGGAAATTTATGTTTATCTTAAAAAAACTGTATGTAACCTTTAAAATAAATAAATAAATAAAAATAGTTGGGACACATTCTCAACAACAAACAAGTGGGTTGTGGCCAACGATAAACTCCTCACTAACGAGTCACTCCACAAAGTATACAAATTTTGTATGGAAAATTTTTTGCATTTTCACGAAATGATTTTGTTAAATTATTTTTGATTTAAAAACTTTATTACGAAACCTTGATAATTCTTCTATGCCACTTTTATGAAAATGTTGTGCTTTTTGACCAATTTGAAAATAAAAAAGACAAATTTTGGGAGGAAGAACGAAGAGAGGGGAAGAGGGAGACCGTAATTTTTCAAAAAAATAACATTTTTCTTAAGATATTGCGGTGAATTAGTGTTATTAAATATATTATTTTTTAATTCACTACACTACAAAACAGCCTTTATTTTTTACGTTTTCAAGTAGGTACATGGGTATCACTCATTGATATTTCAAACGTACCTGCATATTGAAAAAATATTAGTTTTCGTTTGTTTTTTAAAGTTATATATATGAAAAAGACTAAGAACTGCTAGGAAAAACCATTTAAAAATATATAAAAAAATGGAATAGAATAAAAACACCACCATTTTTTACAGACAACAAAATTACACCATTCATGATACTCTGATAATGGTAAATGGCATTATCTAATTAAGTTCTATAAAAATATTATTTAAAAAAAAAATGGAAAAAAAAGATTGAAGTATGCGTCGTGTGCAATATGTAAAAGTAATTTCAGGGACACGTCGCGATAAAGTATATGAAGGAGATTGGAGACAATCGCTAAAAGGACAAGAATAATATTATGTATTTCTTCTGATGAACTGTTAAAATGAGTATAGGTATGTATGTATTGTAAGAAGGTACATGAATCAAGGAGATAATACCCTGAGCATGAGAGGTGACGGATGGCTGAACCGTATATTAAATACATCAGGAATTCATACAGCGTGATACATTCAGGTACTTTATATTTGTTATGAAAAGACAATACCAAAAGATGCACACATTAATTTATTTCAAACTACCAAGAAATATTTTGACACTTGGTATGCCATAGCAATTGAGTAAGAAGAAATATAAATGTATCAAAAATTACAATCTTGTCAATTTAAGATGAATATCTTACGCGTCCGATTGCTGAACGCATACAAAGAGTAAATACCTATTTATCAATCAGTTTCTCAAGCCGAAAATGCGGTGGAAATCTGAGATTTGAAGGCTATAGGGTAGGTAGCATTAGGAAAGAAGTTGTTGGATGGAGAGGAATGGAAGGGATGCGGAGGGTGGAGGGGCTGTTGTTGTTCTTGCAAGGGAAAGGGAGAAATCAACCCCCGTGGAAAAATCTTAGGGTCGTATTATTTTCACATCCGATAAACGGGTGTCTCGTGAAATTGTTTAAATATATAAATATGAATGTGAAATTATTTAATTGCTATAACTTTCCACGTGAAATAATTTATTAACAATTTTTTTTGTGAAATTATTGAACTGTAGGGATCTATAGGTGTTGGATACAGAATGAAGGGAATATTGCACCTATCTGGTGGCGAATTTCTTCCTTCTTCTGATGGAGTCACTCATTAACTTCTGGTATCACAACACTCACTATAATTGGTGACGGCGCGTAATTTTAGTTGATACGAAATGACACAAAATATGTATATTTCGACCGTATGTATCGAAACTAATTTTACTTCAACTGTGTGTGACATACACGACAACGAATAGACGAATGATGTATACACTGCTGTATCGTACAGCTGACTACATGTGTAGGTAGCAATATATACTAGCGTCTAAAATCCGCATTTACCATTCCGCATTCTGTTTCCGGTTGGCTCTCTGATTGGTTGGGAACTCGTAGTATTAAGTCAAATGAGCTGTGAAATTTTATATTAAATGCGAAAAATTAAAAATAATATGTAAATTTAATTTATAATAATTTATAATTCAATTTATAAAGCAACTCGCTCACACGAGTCGCTATTATTATTATACACAAACTTAAACCTAACCTAAGAATGCAGAAAAGAAGAGCTGGGACTAGACGCTACTGCAATATATTAGGAGAGGAAAAGGTTTGGGTGTTATCACATTTACCGAACAATAGGAAATTGACTAGAAATTATTGAAATTTACGATTAATTTTAAAAATACAATTAGTAGGTGTTAAAGAAAAGTTGAATTAAAAATAAAAAAAAACAACAATGAACTAGTGAGTCATTGAACCCTGGCTTGAATGCTTACAAGTCCAATTTTGTTCACATAGAGCTAGCATATTATACGGTATGAGTATTTCCAAGATTTTATTTTCACTCCTCACAAACCCAAGTGGATTTAGTGGGGATATATGGATTCCCAATTTTTAAGGTTACTTTTTATCGCAGATAATCAACGAGAATAATGCTGAAATAGTATGCTGAAAGTTTCATCAAAATGCTATGTAGGTACTATTTATCGATTATAGACTAGTAAAAATTCGATTCTTTTCAAATTTTAATAATTTGTATATCTATTACTCGCTTTTACCCCATTAGATTAGTGTTTCTCAATATTTTTAACTATAAAATATTTTAATGTGACCCCCAACCCAGGAAACTTATAATTTGATATTTTTATTTACAAATTGCTAAAAAGGCACATCACTTTCATAAAAGTGGCATTGAAGAATTATCAAGTCATCGTAATAAAGTTTTTAAATCAAAAATAATTTAACAAAATCAACTTACTCACTACCAAGTCGCAAGTCACTCCACAAAGTTTTAAAATTTTGTATGGAATATTTTCAACATTTTTATAAAATGAGTTTTTACAATATTTTTTATATTTAATTATTTTATTACGAAAACTTGATATAACTTCAAGGCCATTTTATGAAAGTGATGTGCCTTTTGAGTTTTTACCAATTTGAAAATAAAAATCAAATTTTATGTTTCCTGAGCTTGGAGTCACTTTGAAATATTTGACAGAAAAATTGAGAAGCACTATTCAGATATCCTTCAAAATCTAATGGGGTCTAAGCAAGTATTAGATATACAAATTTACAAAATTTGAAAAGAATCGAACGAGTACTTTAGTCTGTAATTGATAAAGTAAAATAAACACGCCGTACATAGCACACAGCACATAGCACACACACGGATACATTGTGATGTAACTTTCAGAATACAATCTCAGCATGATACTAGTTGATAATCTGCAATGAAAAAAATACCCTTTAAAAATTGCGAAACCATAACTCCCCACTATATCCCTTTGGGTTAGTGAGGAGTAAAAAAGACTAACACCTTTTCCCGAGATAAAAATTCACGTGCAACTAGTATCCACTGGGATATAGGTTTTATTTATTTATTTTATATTGCGTCTCGGGCAAATAACAGGTAGGTACTATGTCAAATATTAATTTAACACGCACCCAATAACAAGTTGTCACATTCTGAAGACTGACGATATTAATCATCTCACAGATCCAGACTTAAAATAAATAAAAACTGTGTCTCCACCGGGAATCCAACCCGGGACCTTTGGATCAGCAGTCAGATCCCAACCAACTGAGCACGAAGGCGAACAATACAATTAGTCATCACAAAAATGATTGTCTGACAATAATCGCTTGTACATTATGGACTAAGAGATATCATCGTCAAGAAACAATTAATATTTTAATGGCACGTTTTTTTTTTTGATATTTCCTTTCTTATTGAATAAAGGTATGAAAATGGCAAGTCTGGCATTTAGGAGTGGTAGCGTTTACCAGTGCGCATCCCCTTTCTATAGGCGAAAATTGCAGATTTCTTAATTTGTAAGTCCTTTTTGTGCTCTTATACCATCCATCTGATTACAATGAAACGGGATTTTTTTCTTCTTTTTTTACATATATCAGTAACAGCACCTAAGAACATATTATATCACTAACGGGCGAGATTTAATAATATACAAGTACAAATTATATTGAAATAATGTTAAATCTGTAATTTTCATCTATAAAGAGGATGCGCACTGGTAAACGCAACCACTTCCAGGTGTCAGACTTACCTTTTTCACACCTATATTTAATAAGAAAGAAGATATCAAAAAATTAGTCATTAAAAAATTGCTAGAAATTGCCATACGGCAATAAATTCGCCCCTTGCGCAGGGTGCAAGGAGGTGTTCATTATAATTATTAAAAAAATATTCATCGAAAACGTTGCCATATATCGGACTATGTGATCAAATGTAATTAATCTGTCTTTTGATCATTTCATAGTGCAGTTTTATATTTATTTGTCCCTTAAATAAATAAGCCGGTGCTTGCTGTGAGGCACCGGCTTAGAATAGTGCTTCCACTCTTTTCTATTATTGTTTTCGAGTATCCCGTAAGAGCCCGGTAATCGAAAATACAACAGGCAACAATAACATCTCACATAGTTCAGCAATGAGGTTCACCATCACACGTTCTGAATGTAGTGCCTTTTAGGTGAGAGGAGACTGGTGTGTGGGTATACACAATGTGTTGTGCTCCCTTTTATAAGGCAATCACACCCGCACACCTTTCGCTGGTTACCCCACTCTGTGGGATATGCCGTGATGGTATGAATGAATGAATTTAATAAATAAATAATTAAATTTTTATAAAATAGAAAAGAAAGGAAAAAATATTGAAAATATTTTTTTTAAGTGCTACGTCCTTTGATATTATAGGGCCGTTACCCCCTCTACCGTTTCAGTCATCCCTCACTCCCCTTCAGCCCCCTCAACCAACCCCCCGTGGATTAACAACAGCACTTAGCGCTAAGAGCTTCCCTCCCCATTCCCTGCAATCATACATACATATAAAATATATAGGTATACTTGGACTCCATTTGGGTAAGCATTTAACAGGGTTGACAATTTTTTAAACATAAAAGGTAGATACTTACCTTTATATTAAGTATATATTATTTTACTTTTAACTGAAACGGTACACATAAATGAATATGTACCTACATTTTGAAAGAATATTTTTGTATGGGGAAAAATTTAACGAGATTAATAATTTGCAAAGTTGCCATTCATAACGCCTATCTTGACGTATGCAAGTGAAATCTGGACATGACAGAAGTCGCACGAAAGCAGAATAAATGCAGTCAAGAAGAGTCTGTAATAGATCGTTGTGCGATAGGGTTAGAAATGAGGACATAAGGGAAGAATGTAACATTAAGAAATATGTCATTAATAGATTGAAAGTGAACACATTGCGATATGGTTTAGCCACATGGAGAGAATGAATGAGGAGCGCCTGACGAAGAAAATATACAGTGCTGACAGGAACGGAATGAGAGGTCAAGGCCACCTAAGAAAGGGATGGCACGACCCTGTGAACGATATTCTGAAAGACGGAAATACTAGAAGCGTGGACAACAGACGAACATGAATGTTGATAGAAGATTGTTGATAGAAAAATGTGGCGTTCGGTACTCTCTGCCTACCCCACGAAGGACATGGAGTGATGGTATGTATGGATATGTAATTTATTCTTCTTTCGATTTCCTTAGTGTTAGTCAGGGGGCAAGTCGGGTTCGACCGGCGAAATCAAAACCCCAGTGATTACCCATATCATGGATATAATTATTATATGGAGTTCTACAATATCTTTAGATGTCATAGAACTCCATATGATAATTATATCCATGATATGGGCAATCACTGGGGTTTTGATTTCACTGGTCGAACCAGACTTGCCCCCCAGTATATTTTCTTCTGTAATTATTTGTTACATTTTTATCTAAGTTCTCAGTACCGGCTATTGAACTGAATTAACTTTTAAGAAATCCCGTTGCAGAGTTGTTTGGAGAAGATAGTTTTAAAATTATGTCAATAAAGCCTTATTTGTGCACTTTCTGGACATGAATTGGAAAAATAAATAAATTATTCTATGAATTTTTTCATCTTCTCAATAGGACGATCCTTTCATAGATTGATTATTTTCACTGAATTTCATGCATGAAAAAATATTATTTTTTTGAGTATATTTTAAAATTATTTGTATTCTATTATAAACTGTGCCAGCCCTATTTGACTATGAATCTATTAGGAACCACATCATATTTATTTACTTCAATACCTTATATTTTCCGTATCTAAATAATTCGCAGGTTAATAAAAAAATACAAAGACAAGAAAGTAAATGCCATTTGTAAAAATATTTAATAATAAATATTAAATTTGTCAATTATATCCAATATAAAAATGAGAAATATGGCATAGTTGGGACACATTCTCAGTAACAATCGAATGGGTTGTGCGTTGTGACCAACGATAAACTCCTCACTAACGAGTTACCTACTCCACAAAGTATACAAATTTAGTATGGAAAGTATTCAGCATTTTTATGTATATTTTTATGTATAAAAACTTGATAACTCTTCAATGCCATTCAATGATGTGTTTTTTTAACAATTTAAAAATAAAAAGGACAAATTTCGAGTTTTCTGAGCTTGAGATCACTTTGAAATATTTCACAGTAAAAAAAAATGAGAAGTACTATTCAGGTTTCCTTCAAAATCTAATGGGGTCTAAGCGAGTATTAGATATACAAATTTGCAATATTTTGTGAATGAGTCTTTAGTCTATAAATAAATAAAGTAGGATAAACACGCCGTACATAGCACACTGCACATAGTACACAACACACACACAGACAAATTGTGATGAAACTTTTAGAATACAAACTCAGCATGATACTAGTTGATAATCTGCAATAATAAAATTGGTTTAATAAGTGTGAATTGATTACTTCCCACTATATCTCTTTCGGTTAGTGAGAAGTTAAAATACTGTCTAATGAACCTCATTATGATAGAAAAAAATGAGGTTAGTTGAGGTGTGGGTAGGAGGCAGATGACTTGGCCAAGAACCACCAGAGAATGGACCTGTGACCTCAGAATGGAATAGCTGTAACGTTTTGCTTAAACAGAGATGCCTATGCCAAAGCAATAGTTGACGTCGGAGGACCCAACAAGGAAGAAGATGATAGTTAAAAAAATGCATTTCATAAATTTACTTGATGAAGAGGAATATTAAAAAAAGTCAACGTGTTATTATCAAATTTAACAATACGAGTTAAAAAATCAAGTGATGAGATATTTTTAACGCTTAAAAATCAAAAAAATATGTGAATCATATGCAGATACGAACGAGTAGGTATCTACCTACAATATAGGGAGTGAAAAGTATAGTTGCATAGGTAGGTAGATAATATATTGGATAATGATAGTTGAGCAAAGGAAACTTTTCCATTCAGGAAATGGATTTTAAACCCAAGAATGGGTTTCCGATGAACCGTTAAACCATTTCCTGATGATTTTTATTTTAGCAGAAAAGAAATCTCCCCCATAAAGTAACCGGCCCAAAGGGATGCAGATTTTAGATTTATACAAAACATTTCGAATTCACTCGTGTGTAATAAATAAGGGGGTAAAGTGTTAAAAATTATACTAAAATTAATACATACTCAAGCGTAGTCCCTCACGAGGTAGGCAGATATAACCGGAAGTCATATTTTTTCTATCTTGACAGGCATCCAATGTTTCATACATGTTCGTCTGTTGTTAAAGCTTATTTCATTTTCCTCTTTCAGAATGATTCCCATATCATGCGATCCTTTTCATAATTCTAAGTACCCAAATCATCTCACTTTCATTCTATAAACGACATATTTCATTCTTTCCACGTGTCTTCTACATACATTATTATTTCGTAAGGATTTTCCTGTCGAAGTGTCGATTTGTTCAAGAGAACTTTGTTCTCTTAACATATCGACAAAGTATCAACTCAAGATACGCGAGACTGAATGCACGGTCGATATTTTTCACGGTTTTTCCAATTTTGAAGTCAAAAAACACCAACTTAGAAGCTTCGCAGCACATATGTTGTTAACATGTATTTTCTCATAATTCGAAGTAGAACATTTACAGTGTTATTTATAAAATTAAATTTGGTTCAATTGAACCCGGTTCAAAGTCTTATTCTGAAATTCAAATATTTTCATACAATAATTATTTATTCTTGTATGAGAATATTTGAATTTCAGAATAAAACTTTGAACCGGGTTCAATTGAATCAAATTTTTTTTTATAAATAACACTGTTAGTGTGTCTGTGTCCCTTCCCCCCTTATAAATTTTGATCCGCTCAATTTACAGAGCATAAATTTCAGAATATGTAGATAGTTAGGCCTACAAAACTTTTATACCTACTCAGAATTTTGAATTTTAGTTTCAGTCAGGGGTTATCAACTTTTGAATTTTTCTTTATTTTTCCATATATCTCAAAAACCATATAACCTAGAACGTTGAAAATTGGTATAAATATAGACAAATAGAAAATCTCAAATTGAGTTATTTTTAAAAAAATCAAAGAGTTTCCCAAATATTTTTTATTAAGAAAAACATTATTTTTATGATAAATTTATGTGTTTTTATTTGATTATATTTCTAAAGTTATTAAAAAAAATCGAAAAAAGCCAAAACAACCCAACTAGAAAATTTAATTTTCTACGAAAAATATGATCATTGTAGTAGTAGGTACCTACCTAAATTTCAATTTTTTAACAATTTTTATAAAAATTGAATTTAGTGATGACATCGCTTCATAAAATTTGTATGGCAGTCTCCTATACTCAATATCTAAAAAGACTCAATAATTTGATAAGTACATACTCGTACCTACCATCATGCATACATACCATCATGCTGTTTTCATATTCTGGGTAGAAAAAACAGACTGACCTCCATATTATCCTATCCTGACATACATACCTACATGTTTAATATAAAAAATAAAATATCTTAAAATTTTTATTAATTTGTGTTAAGTGTAAGTATTCTTTAATTAAGCATACCTACTATCACTATCGACAGTTGTATCTCATGTGTTACATGCAACTAGTTATAAATTTACCAGTTTGATAGCTTGCATAAGTACCTACATCAAAACGCAGCTGCGATTGTGATGTGTGGAGCTGACAGAAGATGTCACATATTGATGAACTTCATTGGGTGCAGTCTCAATAGATTTATAATGTGTACTGGTATTTAGGTTAAGTTTATACAATTTAAAACTGCAGTTATTAATAGTGTTAAATTATATAATTTAATACTATTGTTAAATCTGCAAAAAAGAAAACTTTTTTACGAGAGTTTATATGTACCTACTTACGTATTATTTGTATTCTGAATGTGTTTTTATAATAAAAAAATGGATTTATGTTCTTTATTCTTTGTTAAAATCCTTAAAGATCAGCTTGTTAAAGTAACATGAGGCATAAATCTAATCTGGAAACTTTTCGTAACTCGAAGACAGCTAAACTTTCTTTACCCCATGTTAAAATCTTATTAGATATTATTTTCAACCACATTTTTAAAAAAAAAAAAAAAAATCTTTTTAAACCAAGCAAATACTATTGCCCTGTATTTTATATTCTGTATAAAAAATAGTTTTGTTATCATAATTAGTTTGTTTGCATGACATAAGATACAATTCATAAGAGTTTTTACTGTCAATTTCTCAAGTAGGTATCAGGAAAGAGTGATTACTATAATTTTTTTTGTGGTGTTTTTGTGTGTGTGGCTCATATATTTTTATTATAATATACTAGATGTAGAACTCCGTGCAAAAAGTGAGTAATGGAATATCGCGCTTGGCACATAGCACTCTTTACAGGGTGAATTGCCTTAAACAAAAAAAAAAAAATATCGCGCTTTTTACGTTTTGGTTCACAACGTATTTCAGTTTTCCTTACATTTCAACACATCCTAGATAACTGTTCTCTAAACCTTATTTTTAGACAAATAAATCCGAAAAAAAATCACATTAGTCGTTATTCTCCATAGAAAAACGATGTGGTCTGGAACCAAAATGTCAAAAATCCCCCGGAAAAATGGCTCACTTCGATTCATACAAAATTTGCTAACAACGACATCTAGTATATTATAATAAAATTCTATGGTGTGGCTTATTCGGCGTCACGAGAAGAGATAAAATACGAAATGAATATATAAGAGGTAGCCTGGGTGTACGCGATGTATCCCATAAGCTGATGGAGAATAGGCTGAGGTGGTTCGGGCATATCCTTAGAAAACCGCCAGAATATATAGGAAACACTGCACTGGACCATCGAGTGTCTGGCAAAAGATCCAGAGGGCGTCCCAAAAAACGATGGAAAGGCCTGGTGGCTGAGGACATGCAGGAATGTGATGTCTCTGAGGAAGATGCTCAGGATAGGGCGAAGTGGAGGAGCGCAGTGAGGAGAGCTGACCCCACCACCATGTGGGATGCAAGCTAAGGAAGACAGAGAGAGAGGTGTGGCTTATGATCTATGGCGCAGGTACCTGACATGAAATTCTGTGTCCTCGGTAATACCTAATACAATATATTTTTAAAGCGCCATTTAATGATTCGAGATCATTCCAAAGGCGTTGATAGTTCGGGCGTTTTATGTTGCTCTCATAGAATAATAATATAACACTCATTCCCATACAATACCTCGCTGAAAAAGTGAAGCCGTTTTATTGGCCGGCTCGTGTCAATATATGTATGACTCTGCTATAATTTTGCAAGTTTTTGCTAACTATTCCGTAGGTAAATATTTTTGCAAGCAGTTAAAAAATACCCTATTTGGGGAACGTATCACGCTAACGGCCAAATGATTACTGAATGCTCGTAGCATAACGTTGACCAAGTTAGTCAACACAAAGCAGTCTCATTTACTGCAGGCTAAAGAGTACTCTATACTATTATAATTCTATGTTTGCTCTATGACTGAGTAGGTTTTCATATACAAAGCTGTAGGTATTTATTTTATATGATATAATCTGTTAATGTTTTTTTTAATTGTTTTTTAATAATGTATTTACATAGGTATACCAACAATTGAAATGGTCTTCATAAAACGGGTTTAGAAGTTGTCAAATTTGAGGACGAAGAAACATTTGTCTCCTGTCCAAGTTCTTTCTCTATGTAAACCTTCATTCATATTATTTATACATTGTGTATTATTAAAGCTTTCTTCAATTCTCCATACGAAAATGTGATATTTTTATTAAACAATATTTTGATATGAAATGATATCATCCGTATCGCATTATTTATTTATAGACTCCCCA
Organism: Molanna angustata; assembly: GCA_963576475.1. Lineage (NCBI taxonomy): Eukaryota > Metazoa > Arthropoda > Insecta > Trichoptera > Molannidae > Molanna > Molanna angustata. The sequence goes on along the minus strand of OY754985.1, from coordinate 10,015,314 downwards.
AAAATAAAACCGATGGAAATATGAATCCGTTCTTTGGTCGTTCTGCCAATCATCCGACATAACCATACCTACCATACTTCCCCGCCATATGTCGAATAAACAAATAATAATAATAAAAATAAATATAATAACATTTATAATGTAGGTAATGATGAATACAAGAAATACGACACTAGTTAGTCAGGGCTGGGTATAATGTTAACAGCGCCCGGAGCACTTACCTAAGAGAAAAATAAAAAAAATTCTATTTAGAGTATTTTATTAAAAGAACCAAAAATACATAATTTCATTATAATAGTTTCCATTAAAATTGAGATATAAAATATAAATTAACTGACGCGATATAAATAAAACCATATTATGAATAGGTATGAACCGATTTAATTATAAGAATATAATAATATTTAAATATATTTCGATAAAACAATATTAACTGATCGATCAATTCAACATAACAGACCCGATATTACCTGATACATGATAAAATTAAAAAAAAATAACATACATTTGCGATGTGGCTATTTTAAATTCTAGTACCTAATATCATAAAATCATTTGATGAAAAAAATAGAAAATACACCGCTCTTAGGTAACGAGATTAAAAGAGTTTTGCATTCTCGAAAAATAATAATATTACCGTTCATTATCTCAGCCAGTGGAATTATTCCAAAATTGTTTTACCGTAGTTTAGAAATTTTAGATTCATTGAAAAAAAATTAATAAAAATGCTAAAATCGGTTATAATTAACAAATGTAATCGTTAAGGATTCTTTGAACGTTAATAATCAGGAATATTTGGGTTGATAGGTATTTACAGCGACCTCCTTAAAGCCTAATACTTTGATATGTAAAGTATGTATCAGGATGGGTGAATTATTCTCAATTGAAAGCTTGATTGGTGCGTTTGTTGCATTTTATTTTGATCTATTAAATTATTTACTGCTAATTTTTTATTGACAAACTTTAACATCTCAACATAGACGAAGTTGAGATACTATAACAACGTTCACCAATTATGCCTTCTTATTGAGTTTCCTTATCAATGTAATTTTTGAAAGTTCTATAAATTTGAATAATGTGTAACAATTCAATTGCAAATAATATTTTATTACTTTTGCCATCTATGAAGTAACGAAGAAACCTTTTTGTAACGTCATCTATTGAGAAATTGGTTTATTTGCAAACAATGAAAGCAACAGTCCTTATAAATGATGTGAAGGTGTCTCGCACAGATATCACCCCTGAACTGCGCCAGAAATATTATTTCATTTTTGGCTTGTTTACCTACTTGTACAAATGTGTATGTAAATCGAATATTTTTTAATTGCATATACGCAAACATTGGATTTTTTCCCTGTCACCGGCAAGGATAAAATTCAATGTTTGCGTATATGCAATAAAAAAATATTCAATCTGCTAATTCTTTTGAGGATGTGTATAAATAATGGTAATAAAATTTATTAGAATTTATTTTTATTAATATTATTAACAAATCGGCCATCGCCGTGAAAAAATAATTTTGGATCGAAAGTAGGTACCTATTTGATGGAATTCTATTTCAATTTATAAAAAAAATATCTAAGATGCCTTCAAAGTATTCCATTGTTTTTATTCTAATTAAAAACACAAACATTTTTTTAGTAACAAACACAATTCATTTAAGATACCAGATATAAGGAATTATTATTATAAACTGCCTCACCAGGTAAAATCTGTTCTGAGGCATTTTAATGATATTAAGTTTTTATTTTTGATTGGTGTCAGGTTTTCAAAATATATCTATTTTTGTTTCAGCATTACTTCTCGGGTAAGTAGGTACCTATTGTTAAATGTTTATTTAACATATTCTGGAAACTAACAATATTTATCGTTACAGATCCAGTCTGTGTACACAATTACAAATTGTGTCTTCACCGGGTATTGAACACGGGATCTTTGGCGTAGAAGTCAGATATTCAACCAACTGAGCCACGTTAATAAATTGATTCTTTCGAAATAATCTTTTCCAAAAATGTATAATCACTTTTTAATAGTGAATTGTTTTTCCTTGATTTCTTTTTTTTTAATAAGGCACAGCCACCAATAGAGGCGGATTTGTGCTGTACAATTTAGATCATAATATAATTACTGTTGAAAAGAAGAGTTTGTAGATTTATTTATAACTTTCGACCCTCCTGATTTGTTAGCACCCGGCGCGATTTCACTATTGGTATCAAGGATAGAACCGGCTCTGTTTATAGTGAGTTTCCAACCGACCTACATAAAAATATGTATGTGGTACAGGAGCGGGTTCAGGAAATGACGAGACACGTCACCGTATGACGGTTGACAGTTTGACAGGGCGTCAACACATAACGTTAACATTGTTTATTTTGTGATTTCGTGAGTCTTTTGCTGGCAATCTGGGTGGTATATGACGCAGAGGCGAACTTAGTTTAATATTTATTAACGTCTCATGAACTTACCACTAATTGAAATTGAATACATTTTTATTCTAGCATAAGTTAATGCACACTCGTACACCTGTCGCTGCTGGTTACACCATATTGAGGGATTATGATGATAAGCCGTGATGGTATGAATGAATTAACATTTATTTATTTAAAAACTAATGACAAATCGTAAATATATGAAAAACAATATATTAAATTACATAAACTTTTTTTTTGGCGAGATGACTCCTCTTATATGGGTCTTACGACCAGTTTCAAGTTAATAGATAATTATTGTAATTATTGTAATCCAAACTAACTAGGTTATTATTTTCAAAATGATTCGTTTTGTAGTAATGATGCAATTGCAAATTGAAAAAATAGGTACGTTGGCAGCAGTCGCCCTTTCAAATCAAAACTTGACGTCGTTTCATTTGACGAATTTTATTATTAAATTGAAAATAATATCTTTATAACTGCTATGCAGTAAGGTCAGAATGTTCACGGGCAGTGGGATCTTACATACATAAACATTACTGAATTGACATAATGGTGAGTGTCTTTTGGTTTCTATGCCGGCGTCCTGGGTTCGATTTTCAGAAAGTGCTATTTACACAGCGTGTAATTATGTGTATCTGAATAAATCAAAAAATTGTGTAATAGATGTAGGTTTCGTGGGTAGGTTTGTCGTAGCTTATTGCAGCTCCTATATATTCCTTACTCTGTGGTAGGCTAAGAGAAAAATAAATGTTATTTAGCATATCTCTTAAACTGAATCAAAAGAACTTGCATCCCTGGTCTTCCACCCATTCACAATAGTCACTAGTTTTACTCAATCTCAACGCCCGTTCATTGTAAACCTTCAATATACACGAACCATCATTTCAGACAATTCAGACACCTTATGTATCATTTCAGACAATTTATTGAAAATGTAATAAAACACAGTAATAGTAGATACTAAACGATTTAATTATTAGAATATAAACATTTATATGCACAGCTCAACTAAACAAGTATTTTTTATACTAAAAATCGTCATAATTGTAAAACATATGAATTTAAACATATAACAGAAAATTCTACAAACTAATTATACAGCAGAAGACTAGAATTTGTGTAATTTAAATTGTTTATATCATTATCAAATATAAGTTATAGGAATTTGTTAATGCGTAGGTTAAATTATTAATACATTGGATTTGAAGTCTCAAAGAAAAGTGCAAAAATGAGTAAATAAATAAATAAAAAAAAAATAATTTGAGTTGTTAATATAAACAGCAACACAAGTCCAAAAAAAAATCACACAAATAATTTGATGAAATAATATAATGTCTCTTTATTATCGTAATATTAGTAATAAATAGCTGCTATCTACATGAATTTATTTCAGGCTAGAAACTTTATTTAAAATTATTAAATTTATCATTTTTTTGTTGTTGAAAAATAACAATCTTTATCGTGTCATTGCCACCATGAATCTTTTAACAAACAATTCACTGTATTTCATTGTAATAACACTCTCAAAGAGTGAAAACCTGTTATCTTTTGATATTTTAAAATGAATGTAAATTCAGAAAAAAAAGAATATAAAGGGGCAATTCTTTAAATTTCGACGAAAAATTATTGATCCCTAAAAATTATGTACAGTTAAAACAAAATATTACAGTATTTTAGTTATGTATCACATAAAAATATAAGCTCATATATTAAACAAACTCTTAGGTAATCACAATCAATTCTAGATTCAAGATGAATATTAAATAAATATATTTAAGAATAAAAAAAACTATAGGTATAAATAAATTTATTAATGGAGGGATAAATACATTAAATGTTTTGGATGTATACAATAGATGTCCCTTGGATAAATACATTAAATAATACGATAAACCCCTTCATACGACTTGTCTTACAGTGGACCCCTACATACTAAAAAAATAGTTCGTATTTCATTTTATAATACGATCGTTTCGGACGATCAACTGATGCCTTCTCAATGCAATTATGTACCTACTTTGTAAAAAAAAAAAGAAATATATGACAAGTGCATAAATTTAAATCACTGTCATATTCAGTTTATATAACATGTCAATAATTTTAATATTTTTGTCAGTTGTCATCCATTTTGACAAAAAAAACAGTCGAAATCTGTCGAATCAAATCACTCATTCGACGTTTTGATTCAAATTATGTCAATAATTGATAATTTAGTTAATTAAATTAACGGGTCACCATAATACCAGGTCATAATATAAGTTGGAAAAGCAGGGTTATAAATCTTATATTTCATAAATAATTTATTCGATACTTAAATGTATAGATTTCTATTTTTTAATAGATAAAAAAACATGTTTACACATTTAGTAATAATTTGATTAGTAAGTTGTCAAACAACATGAAGAATATTGTATTGTGGTATACCTACACTATGCACAAATAATTCACGAAAATTATAAAAAAAATATTAATAAATTTTTTGATTTACAACAGAAACTAAAATGATGTAAAAACAGATCTATTTTAAATCTCAATGTCAGTGTTTAGCAATATATCAGAAGAAAAAAATCAACTTGGTGTTAAAAGTAAACGTTGGATTTATATACAAAAAACTCAAAAGTTTCACAATGAATTACGCCTGGTTTAATTAACTTTAAAATGAGGTTATACAACGTGTATAAAATCGTTTTGATTTATTTGTTTCACTCAATTTTTTATCGGAATATATGTTTTCCGTTAAACTTTGAGAAAAATATAATTATAACGTCGAAATATCAAGTAAGCATAGAAAGCAATTTTGTTGACATTGTGATTGAAAAGTTGACTGAGGGAAAACGATTTTCGGAAATTTACAGGGATAAATTTGATAGATCAAAAATGGACACTAGAGTTGATTTTTTCCTTTGATTTTCGTGCATAAATACTGCTGATATAAATACAAAAATAATAAATAAAAAAAAATTAAAAAAGGTAGGTAGGTAATTTTAAATTTATCTGAAACACTAAATATAGAGCGTGAATACAAATATATCACATACTTTTTGACCATAACCTTAGACGACATACTTTACCTTTAGAATTCAGTCAAACTACCAACTACAAATCTACAATATCAAGTCTTTTAGAAAAACACGTCCCGACGTGGGTACTTTCAGATTCTTAATTAAAATCTACAAAAATCGAGTCACTCGGAATAAACGATCACGAACCACAAAAACAATAATTTGACTGAATTGGGAAAATTAAAAAAAAAATTTTTTTTAGAAAAATGGTATCGATACCTTTTTGAATTAGGCGCTTGAAATGTATTTCATCGTTACGGCAATATTTTAGATGTCCTGATTCATATATACATTGCATCACACCATTTATAAGTAATCTGTGTAGGCAAAGAGTACTGAGCGCCGTAAAACTCTAGCCATGTATATTCATCGCTTCCGTTCACATTTATGCAACAAATTACCATCTTTCACTCACTAGATCGTGCCATTTCTAGGACGACACCTGCTATATTACTGTTCATTCTTTCAATACGCCCAAACAACCTCACTATATTCGCTTTCATTTTACTAACAATATTCATTTATAAATTACATTCTTTCCTTGTGTCGCCATTATTACATACATGTTCTCCTATTATTATGACATCGTACATTCCTGTCTTTCAAAATCTCATTTGTATGATCGTCCCAATATTTTCTCGTCTGACACCTTCACCTCGTTCCACTGTATTAAGCCTTGTATACCGAAGGATATATGGATATATTATAATCATTCGCAGCTAAGTTGATATAATAACAACTGGAGATGAATTTCAAGATCCATATTGGAGGCTGTGAGCGTAGATCTTGATAGTGTCTTGCAGAAAGTTAACGTGTCCTTATCACGTCTTGATGAGGGATATCAATCTTGATTTCTTGCCTTCTTCCGAGTTTTTGAAGTCATCCAGTAACTGAGGACAAACACAAAACAATATGATAATTTTTTATTTTTTTTATTTTTTTATTTCCAACAGTTTTTATTATTGCTGCAACATGGATATATACATATATACAAGATCCCACTAACCAAATAAGGTTGTCAGTAGGTTAATATGACATAATCTAAACTTAACAGTCTTACAATGGTAAAAATTAAACATTTAATAATTCAAGATAAAACAGTACGGTACAAAATTAGTTTTAAAAACAAACATACTATAAAAGACAAGAAAAATACAGCTACTTCTAAAATTTTTCTAAAAGAATTAAAATAGAGACAGAAAGAAAAAGGAAAAAAATATTATTCGCTAAAAATGACCTTTTTTATGTAAATTTGATATTATTGTACGAATTTAATTCAATTGAAAAAATGTTGGTGTTGAATATTGCAGTTTTCTTTCACCGTAATGAATATTTACTTTAGGTATATTAACTAGAATTATGAAAAAAATATATTTAATTTTAAGTTCTACTTAATTTATTAAGTAGAACTAAAAATTAAATATATTTTTTCATAATTCAAGTAAATTAAGTAGAACTTAAAATTAAATATATTCTTTTCATAATTCTAGTTGATTATGGAGTTTTATCATGAAGTGACAGTTTCAAACATTGAAAAAATTAGGTAAATTATATTTTCCGGGAGTTACTTGTCTGTTGTTATAATTATGACGAAATTAGTGCAAAAATAATTGAGTTTTTTACTCACTAACACGAGGATATAGTGGGGAGTTATGAGTTATGATGCAATTTTCAAGGCTATTTTTTATTGCAGATTATCAACTAGTATCATTTTATTTTTTATTTTATTTCATGTTGATTATGCTGATCATTCTGAGATTGTATTCTGGAAGTTTCATCCTAATCTGTGTGTGTGTGTGCTATGTGCTGTGTACTGCGTAGGTACTCTGTGCTATGTACGGCGTGTTTATTTTACTTTATCAATTATAGACTAAAGTACTCATTCGATTATTTTCAAATTTTGCTAATATGTATAACTAATACTCGCTTAGATCCCTTAGATTTTGAAGGATATCTGAATAGTGCTTCTCAATTTTTTTAAACGTCAAATATTTTAAAGTGACCCCAAGCTCAGGAAACTTAAAAATTTGAAATTTTTATTTTCAAATTGGTAACAAGACACATAACTTTCATAAAATGGCATTGAAGAATTATCAAGTTTTCGTAATAAAATATTTAAATAAAAAACTAATTGAACAAACTTATTTCATGAAAATGCTGAAAATGGAGTGAATTGTTAGTGAGGAGTTTAGTGTTGGCCACAACCCACTCGTTTTTAACTGTATATTCTTAACACAGTGTTTTGTATATATCAATTTTGGTGACATAAAAATATAAGTAATTGGTATACACATATAAAGGCCAAGTCTTGTGGGATTTATGTGTACAAAAAAAAAATTAAAAAAAATATTTCTCACAGAAAAAAAAATGTCCAGGTGAATTCTACTACTAGGTAAAATATTGTTTATTAATATGCACGAGCGTCTTCAGGACAGGTGTAATTGTTGCGGTTATGTGGGCGCATTTTTCGCACATTACTGATTATATGAAGTAAGAAGGTATAATGTGTAGGTATGTGTCTAACATCTTTGTTATAACTGAATAGAATAATAACATTATTTATATTTATTATGCGGTTATGGTTATACCGGACACAACAATGTGGGTAATTTGTTGACAATAACGTTGTGCCAATCAAACTTTAGACAAAGTACATCAATACATGTAGGTAACGGTAATAAATTAACGACTCATCTAGGTAATTGGTTAACGACTTATGTATGATTTTATTTTTACGACTCATCTAGGTTATTAGTTAACGACTCATCTAGGTAAGCTAACGACTTATCTAGGTTAATATTTTAAATGACTTATCTAGGTAATTGGTTAACAACTTATCTGTTTAATTTTAGTTAGCGAACTATCTAGGTTATTAGTAAACGACTAATATAGGTTATTTTTATTGACAACTCATCTAGGTCATTCGTAAACGACTAATCTAGGTTATTATTTTTAACCACTCATCTATGTATGTGTGTGGTGGTAGAGCGGTTAGCGCGCTGGATTAGTAATCCAGTGGTCCCGAGTTAGAATCCTGCCACGACCGATTTCGTACACCTATAGCACAAGTATTTATGCTTAATTCAGAGAATTCGTGATGAAGTATATATATAATTGTTTCAATGACATATTCATTGTTTTAAAAAAAATAGTTAACGCTTATCGAGGTTATTTTTACTGACGACTCATCTACGTAATTAGTTAACGACTTATCGAGGTTCTTAGATTACGACTTATTACGGGGTGGAATATAATTATAAGCGTTTGTTCAATATTCAACAGGCTTCAAGTTTTTTGAATTGGTTGGAAAAGATTTTTCTAATAGCAATAGACTGTTATTTGCACATAAATTGAATAAAAAACAAAGGATTAATTTATCAACTTGTATCTTCATATAAACATGTGGTACATTGAGGACATTTCTTTCATTTTGTTCTTATGGGGAACAACCGTATGGTATTTATCTTCAAAAAAATCAATCCCTGCTGAACTTAAAGGGCTGAAGGCTAGTGTGCCCGATTGGAAGCGGGCGGGGAGCCGATGTTCAGCTTCTGTCCTTCGATCAGTACACGTCGCACAGTAGAAGTTGTCTCCACTAGTCAGTCGCAGGTTTTCTATTTTTTATTATCTTTTTTATACACAAATCATCTTGTTATTTCACTACTAGTTTAAAGTGCTCATTCTGGGCTCGAATATTGCTAAGCAGCTGTTCTGTTTCATATTTTGCTGAGACGTGTTTCAAAATTAACCGTGGCTTTCTATTCTTGATATTTTCGGCGGTATATTTATTTTCAAACCTTTCGTTTATAATGTTGGTCAACAGCATGACATCTTCCAAAGTCGGGCACTGTATTAGTAATTTTTGGTCTCGAATTTTCCTAAGACCACACACAGCAATACCTAGTGGAGCAATTTTCATATTTTGCTTATGAAATTTCTCATTTTTTTAATAAATATCCTTATTCTTTGCCTGGACGATAGTCGAAAATCTTTTTTCCGGAATCTTATCTTCGGTTATCTTCGGGGAATCTTCGGTTTGACTTGCTGACGACGCGACGTTCAGAGTAGGGTGCGCAATGGGAGTTATTTTATTTGTGAGGTCTACGTTTTTAGTTAATTGAGTCTTTATGCTCTTGATGTCAGAAGCGATAGTATCTATCTAAGTCGAGGTATGCGCTTTACCTTTTAAGTCATTGGTTTCAGCAACTAGAAGTGCCATCATATTGTAGATACAGTCTAGGTCTGCGCTTATCTTTTCCTTAGAGAGCGTAGACAACTTTCCCTTTCCTTCCGCTATTTTTGTTTGTATTGATATCAGGTGGTTTCCTGTCCTCCTCAGCATTTCTGTTGGTGTTATATTTACTAGTAGTTCACTATTGTCCTGATAGTTCTCGAGGAGCGGTAATGCTATAGAGTCTTCCTTCTCATCTATAATGCTGTTTGTCGGCGATCGAGGAGTTAAGTTTGATCTAGGAAATGATCCGTCCATTTTTTGTTACGTCCCTGGTCGATATTTCAAGTATAAGTTAGGTCAGCCGTCACCCGGTGAGGTGACAATATTATTAGTTAATGTCAACATTTACACTACACTGTATTTTACTGAAGTTTTATATCACTATATACACGTTAACACATTAGAATGATGCGCTGTTTTTTTTGTGTTTTTGGATACTCAGTACTCTCAAATATTAAGTGTTCAACTAAAAAATTATTACTCTTTCATTATTTGTATAAACATTGGTCTGATATACTTTTTATTTTGTGTACTTTTTCGTAATATGTTTTTTAATGGTTCCTTTTTTTCTCCGATACAATCCATGATTAAAAAAATATAAAGCACATGATTTTTCTAAACACTGCTCTGATACGTTTTTTATGCGATGTTCTTACCTTTTTAGTAAACTCAAATAAACCATATTATTTATTTAACGCTCGCTTCAAAAATATGTAGGTACCTACTAATTCTGGCGCACACGATTGTTATCTTTAAGGGCGTCCATTCTCATACAATGCTTTCAAAGTTTGCATTTGACCGCTTACATAGTCTTATCCAGCGACATCCTTAAAAAGATCTCGGAAGCTCATACTCTGGGACGTAATCACTAGAGATATGGGACATAATCACATATCTTCAGTTTTGGATTACAATGACAATTGTTCCGAAATAACAAGAGGGCACAACGACGGAGAGAGGGAGGGGATAATGAGTCCACGGCAGTTACCATTAATAATTGATAAGGACGGTCCTTCGGGAGTGAAGTGGTGTGTCGGATATATTGGGCAGTTAACAACAGTTAGCCGCACAGCGGCACCTGGGACCAGATGACGCTGTTAATACAAGACTAACTCGATGTTATGGCTCAAGTTGTAGAGGGGTGGGGGATGGTTCATTCCGAGGCGAACGTTAAAAGTTAACGAAGAAGCGAAATTTAGTAGTCACCAATGTTCAAATCAATATTTAATCCGAGCAGGAAAGTGGCCGTTATGCGTAATCATAATAAATCGAGAGGATATCAGATGTTCTCTCTGGTTTTAATTTCAAGCGTTGTTTCGCAACAAAGCCTCGCATCTATTCTTCTAGCCATCCTGTTCTGTGCGACATTTAACAGCTACATAATATTATGTTGGAAAAAATACAAAACTACAATTTTTAAAAATTTGGCATGTAGGGGCATTAATGTAGCCTGTCGCTATATTAAAGCTAGTAATGAAAAGCTTTTGAAATAGTTAACTTTGAACTGAAATTGAGATAAGCAGTGAAGGATCTCACAAAAAGAAATGGAAAGGCTCGGTTACTTACAATTCACATTAATTAAAGCAATTAAAAACTAAGCAATTTCGAAATGTAAGCTTTCACGTAGATGTTTGTAACTACGATATAATGACGAGTGCTGCCTCGCCTTTTATGCCATCAGGGAGGTAGTTAGATGAGTACATGCCGGGTCGATGTCTATGGTGTTTCTCGAATATTCTTCCCTATAAATTTACCTCTTGAAATTTGTATTGTTGTCGATCTTCTGGCAGGTTAATGAACTCGTCTAAATGCAAATTGTACGACAGCATGCAAATGTACCTATTCGCCGCAAAACTATCAAAAGTACATATCTTTGGGTCTGTTATAAGAGGTCCGTTTTTCTTACGGAATGGAGTCCCAACTATCCCTCCATCTTATAGGCGGTCTACCGCGAAGGCGAGTTCTGTGAGGCTGAAGTCTAGTGCTGTTCATCCTTTGAAAGTGACCATACCAATCCCTCCTCCGCTGCCTACTCCATCCGATGATATCATCAGCCTCACATATTCCTCAATTCTGGTGTTCCTCACTCGGTCTCACAAGGTATACTTCTGACTGTGTGCTCGTGCCTCCACACCATACCTATGTCAACACTGGTCTTACGCATGCCTTGTAAATTCTCATTTTGCTCTTTACGGCTATATCCTCATTGCTCCAGATAAAGGATTTTAGGTCCCCCGAAACTGAAGCTGCCTTATTGAATATTTAATCTAAAATAAATCGTAGCACTCATCCATTTTTGATCGAAATTTCTCATATAGTTGTTGTGTTTATTCATAGGTAAAATAACAGATAAGGTGATAAAAATAGGGAGGCTGCGATGGGCAGGACACGTGGAAAGAATGGACGATAAGAGTGCCAAACAAGGTAGACGAAGCGTTGGTAGACCCAAGCTCCGATGGCTGGATGGCGTGCAGCGGGATGTAAAGGCTGTTTGTGTAAGGAACTGGAGGGAAGCATGTCAGGATAAAGGGAGATGGCGAGGAATGCTGGAGGAGGCCAAGGCCCGCAATGAGCTGTGGAGCCATTGATGATGATGAAAATAACAGATATAATAAAAGAGCCTTATATGGGCCGGAAACATCGATTGGCTGAAATGTTATTTTGGCAATGAACTCGCCCATCAGAGTGCAAGAAAGTGTCAATTATAACTAAAAGTGATCAATTATCTATAATATATGATCAAATGATGAACCTTTTGTGATAGTTCCTGCCTCAGCAGCAGCTTCGCGGGTGCGCACAGAGAACTACACGCCAGCAATACGGGTAGCAGAGCGCGCGCGTGCTGTGGCCCACTGAAGTATCTAAACGGTAGCGTGCTCAGCTGTTGCACGACACAGGGCGGAGTGCCAGCGGTGAGCAAGTTCTGAAAATACAAAAATACAATACATTATATTGTTACTGTAATATCCCACAAGGTAAATAAACTATGGTAAAGATCCCTTATACCATTCGAACCATCTCAGGGGGGGCAAGTCTGGTCCAACCGGCGAAATCAAAACCCTAGTGGATTACCCATATCATGGATATAATTAATATATGGAGTTCTATAATATCTTTAGATGTCATAGAACTCCAAAATAATGGGTAATCAAGAGGAATTTGATTTTGCCGGTTGGACCAGGCTTGCCCCCCAGATCATATATAGAATATACATGAATATTAAAACGATTGAAGTGCGCACTTTTCAATCTTTTGATTGCGACGGCTTCTAATGTGTAGAACTCCACCATGAAAATGATAAATATGAAGACATAATTATACAATTGATTTATTTCACTCCCCATCACCGTTTCGGCTTACAAGGCCATAATCAACTGGTTGATTATGATCTTGGATTTATGACCAGTTATTGATGAAATAAATCGATTGTAGAATTATGTGTTCATATTTATTATTTTCAGCAGTTGAAGGGTTATGGAATTCAGCCGACCTAGATCAAAAATTAAATCAATTTAAATTAGACCACTGAACCAAGGTGAAATCTCTAATGCTATTTTTTCAACCTCAGGGTGACATAAATGGTATTAGTCGCTTTCGCCATCCATCAAAAATTAACACTGTCAAACAACATATCAACCATCGATGCGTGTAAAAATAAAAAGTATAATCTAATTATTAATACAGTTACTGACACGTTAGTAATGTAACACGGAGTTTCTGCGCATGGGCTAGTTATTGTTTCGATTAATTATAACATTATCACCTGACTCCCAAACCGCTGTTTCTGGGTTCGATTCAAGGTGGAGTTTTTTCAATTTTATTAATTTCAGGTTTGATACGCGGTATAAGGTCAATAAAAAATCGTTTGATTCAAAATATTTGAAAATATTGCGGTATTACGAAAATGAAATTTTTTGGAAATAGAAAGATCGAAGAATTTTGAAATTAGAAAACAATTTGAACTACATCATCGTGGGTTTTAAGATAGGAATAACGGAATTGTACTGCGATATTTTAAGATTTTGAAAGAGGAACAAGTACCTACCATATAATGAAGTTGAATCGCGTTATATTAAGATTTCGAAATTGGAACACTATTTATGAATTATATCATCGTGTGTTTTAGGATATGAATAGCGGAAGTGTACTGCGATGTTTTAAGATTTTGAAAAAGGAACAAGTAGGTACCTAATTAATAATGGAATTGAATAGCTAGGTATATATTAAGATTTTGAAATTGTATTCAACAAAGTGTTCCAATTTCAAAATCTTAATATATAGCGATTCAATTCCATTATTAAGTAGGTACTTACATATTATCGCGTGTTTTAGTATAGCAATAACGGAATTATACTGCGATATTTTAAGATTTTGAAAGAGGAACAAGTACCATATAATGAAATTGAAAAGCGATATAATATTAAGATTTTGAAATTGGAACACTATTTGTTGAATCGTGATCATCGTGTGTTTTAGGATAGGAATACGGAATCGTACTGCGATATTTTAAGATTTTGAAAGAGGAGCAAGAACCTTATAATGAAATTTAATCGCGATATATTAAGATTTTGAAATTGGAACACTATTTGTTAAATCGTGATCATCGTGTGTTTTAGGATAGGAATAACGGAATTCTACTGCGATATTTTAAGATCTATCAGAGAGGATTTTGTCGTTGCAAATTAGAGATAATCTATAACAGTTGTGCTAATATTTGGGAGACGTAATTGACGTTTGTGTACGAAATGTGTTGTGTTTATGATAGTTATAATGTTCATTTCCTGATTTCTGACGCCGGACGATGGCAATATTTACGTGAAAACCGACGTTGTCTATCAAATATTTATTACAATTCAAATCTAGAGATAGAACGATGGAGAATCGAAACCATTATTTATAAACAAACACAGCTGAAATAGTTTTGGAATAAACAAATATTTAGAAAATATGATACGAATACAGTTAACTTGATGGATCTTAATATATCAACATGGTTATTGCTATAAAAACACTAAAATTATAAGAGGAACAAAATTCAATTTTGTTGTCTTAATTCAAAATTCTTTATTTTGCTGTCGCACGTAGCATCCTTGAGTACTGTTCTGTCGTTTGGAGTCCACATTATGCTACCAGTATAAATACAAACGAATCCGTTCAAATGAAATTTCTTCGTATTTTTGCATATCGTAATGGCGATTGTCGAAACCACAACTTAAATACCTATAATGGTCACCTTAATCAATACAAAATCAAAAGTCTCTCATCCTTGGTCTATCTTTATAAAAAATATTGATAATCAAATTGACACCGATCTTCTATCTGAAATAAAACTTCACACTAATTCTCGTATAAGGAACCCAGAACTATTTAGATTACAGTTTTACAACATTAACACGTGTTTTTTTTAATTCTATTACTCGGATGTGTAGATTTTATAATACTTTACATATTAATAACGAATAGATATTTTTGGTGACAGTCTGGTGACATTCAGCAGAAAACTTTCCACACTTATAAATTCACCTAATAAACTTGCTTCTGTTTTTTTTCTTTCTAGCTAGCATGTTTCTTTTTTTATCTGTTTGTGCTTATAAATTGCTTTTTGTTTTCTTTTGTTAATATCTTTCATTGTTTTTCTTTGTTGTGATCATAGTTTCTATTGTATCTTTTCATTTTTATATGGATTGTTTTCTAGATTTTCATTTTCTTATAAATTTGTACACAAACTATTAATGCAGGATTTGGCCACTTGTAATTGGCTGACCAGTTTTGTAATAGCTTGCCCTTATTTTATGGAACTATGATGTATAAAAACTTGTAAGCTGCAAGTGGTCTTTTATAATAAATACTCAATACGCAATACGCAAGTGGTCTTTTATAATAACTCATTACGACCATAAATAACCGACTTCAAAATAATGTTGTCTGTTTTCTTAAGATGATATATTTTTATTGTTGTCTTTTTTATGTAAATAGTTTTTCTAACCGTAAAAGAAATGAATAAAAAAAATATCAAGTCGAATTGCTAATTATGTCGGTTAAAACAGTAAATTATATACCTACATCACGTGTGAACGAAATTGGCCCGACAAAAAAACGAATATGTCACCTTGCAGAAGGTAGGTATGCAGACGATACGGGTATAGAAGAAAGACGATTATAGATAATTATGCACGACAACGTTGAAAACGATCAAGTCAATAATAATACTAATAATATATACGTAAGAAACGCGAGAAAGGTCATCATAATACAGCAGCAGACGTCGCCTGTCAAATTGCAGCTACTGATTTAATACCCACCCATGGCAGACCAGCAGCAGCAGTACCACTACATCAGTGTGAAATGGAACTCAGCCACCGATTTGACTTCAGATCAGATTGGGGACTGGACGAATATTTAATGCTCAGATCTTTATCGCCTCCTGATTAACCATCGGACCAGTGCCGGCTTCCGATTAGATCGATTTGTTAAATTGCCGAGTGATATAAGTTTTAAATGTCTCAAATTATTCTGTCACAGACATGGTGCCCTTGTATCACAATACTCCATTAAGAGGCTATAGTATAATTTGAAAATCTTTTCCTCAGTAGGTACCCTCAAAAGATGTCTTTGAAATAAAGAACACATCTCTATTCTATTGCATAAGTTTTTTGAAATTTGAATTTGTTTAATACTTTTGTGGTAAAATTAGTTTTCGTAAAACCCTTTTTTATTTTTATATAGTACGTAACTAAAAAACTGCAAGGCCTATGAAGTAGATTTTAACTTCAATCGAAAGAGAATACGAAAATCTACCAGCTGATTTTTTTAATATTATAATAACCATTCTTACTATTTAAAAAAAAACTCTAAATTTTACCTTTTCTTCACGAAAATATACTGTAGGTGATTTACCTACAATATTTTTTCGTGTTTCATACATCAAAAGGTAATTTAGTGTGAATTTTTGTGTACATCCGTATATACATCCAGGGTATACAAGGGCCTTAAATGAGTTGTAGTAGTCAAAATAATATAAAAATTGTAGTCAAAATTCCACTGTGTAAACTTTCATTTTGTTAACAAAATCCTTCATCAAGATAAAGTCAGCTCTTTAATACTTCGATTCTTCTTATAGTTCGAGAGATAGCAAAGTTTTCGATTAATCATTTTCAATGTCTGTTTTTTGATATTTTCTTTCTTATTGAATATAGAGATGAAGAAAGTGTTGCGTTTACCAGTGCGCAGTGAAAATTGCAGTTTTTAACATTATTTAAATATAATTTTCCATTGTATATTATTTGTACCTATAAAATCCGTTTGTGTGTGAAATATGTACTAACTGTTACTGAAATATGTAAAAAAAATAATAAAATAAGGGATTTTTTTAGAAATCTTCCCGTAAATAATTATAAATATTTTTTACGTTGCTATCTCTTAGATTATTGTCCTAATAATAAACACTTCCCTACACCCTGCGCCAATGGCCAGTTTATTGCCATATGCTAATTTCTTCCAACTAATCAATACAATGATTTATTGAATAGTCTCCACCGGGAATGAACCCAGGACCTTTGGATCAGCAGTCAGCTTCAAAACCAACTGAAATACGAAGGCTGATAACTTAACCACAGAAGACTGTTGTACGCAGTTGCAAACTACAATTTAAAGGAATTCTGTATTCCAATTTAAATAAATTGTCGACCAATTTAAAAGAATTCTGTCGACCAATTCAATGGAATTCCGTCGACCGATTTAAAGGAATTCCGACGTCCAATTGAAAGGAACACTGTTGACTTATTTAAAGGAATTGCGTTGTCCAATTTAAAGAAATTCTGTCGACCAATTTCAAGGAATTCTGTCGTCCAATTTAAAAAAGAATTATGCTGTCCAATTTAAAGGAATTCGGAAATCCGGCCCTGTCGAACGAGAAGAAATGTCGCGGCGGTCACACGAATTCGAAATTTGAATATCTTGTGACTTGCACTTCTGATTATAATATCGAAAAAAAAGTATACATTATTTCTGTTCGAAAAGTAACCAAATTGGCACAGTGGTCATATAACTGTACAATATTAAAAGTCAACCAGTTGTAATTAAAACATATGTGAAGTTCAAACAACTTGTAGTTTTGCTGTTAAGTAGGTACAAAATATAGGATACGCCACTCACATGAACATCACAATGTACCTATAAATCATCTAATCGCAACAAATCACATCTTGTATTCTCGTAAAAAATGTGTACCCTATATCTTCCGTTTATATTCATGTTTGGTCTGCATAAAAATGTCACCTATATGAGAGTATTCATTCCCAATATTATGGAGACGACTGACTACATATTCTGTCTGTATACGTGTATTGTTGTAATAAAATGGTGCTGTCTGCTGGATAATAGATCGCAAATAAGGTATAACATTCACTGAAAAAATTTTAGTAGTAAATAAATTTCATGTTAAAATTAACCGAACTAGTGAACACAGTAAAACAGTACAGTCATAAATAGATAAACCTTTATTACTGATAACAATTATCTCTCCCATCCTTTTTTCTTTTTATTTTCGTCTTCCCTAAGTTCCCGTCACCGGCAAACATGCAATAATTTTTAATAATAATTTCAATTTATGGTAATAATATTTTTATTTATTTTGATTATAATATAATCTTACTTATTTAACGTTGTAATGTGTGTGCTTGTATATTATGATTGTCATCTGTGGACAAATGTAATTGGTCTGTTTGTTATTTATTTTATATTGTATTCCTTTTGTATTTTTATAAGACTGTATTTGTCCTTAAATAAATAAATAAACAATAGTTTGCCTAAAACTATTACTTGTTTTACGTTCCTCGAAATAACACTAATTCTAATCAAAATGAATTAATCAAAAGGGCTTGTAACTTCTATAATGTCAACCTCTCGGCCAGTATCACACATTCTGATATTATATTCACCGCTAGTAATAACGCATACAAAAATTCTCTCTATAAGTGCATAGCGTGAACTCGTATGTTTTTTTTTTTGTGCAATATTTGTGTTTTTTTTTCTAATATCATTTTTTATATAGGTACTTTTATTTACATTTTTTGTTGTTGTTTGTAACAAAAATATTACAATTTAACTGTTACAATCCTTTTCCCATCCTTTTTTTTCTCTATACATACAGTAAATCTTAGTTATATTTAAATTTATGATGTTTAAAATGTTTCATATTTAATATCGGTGGACATATGTAATTGGTCTGTTTGTTATTATTTTATAGTGTATTATTCTATTTTAGTATTTTAAGACTGTATTTGTCCCTAAATACATAAATAAATAAACGCAGGTGACCAGTTCGGTTGTCATAATATTTTTTTCAGTGTTGTTGTCAAACGTTAATTCAAATCGCACCCAACAACAAGATGTCACATTTTGAAACTTATGCCTTATGACATTGACTGTCTCTCAGATACAAACTGAAAGCACAATCAAAAACTGTGTCTCCACCTGTAAACGAACCCGGGATCAGATATCTTAAATACTGAGCCACGACGGCTGATAAGTATGCCGTCTTAGAACAAAAATGGGAAAACTTCGTGCCACCTGTTGTTACGTTTCTAATTACCGAGGGTTGATTTAGGAATCAATAATGACCCTCATATTTATTTCAGAGAGGTGTAATTAACCAGGGTTCACATCCCCTTCCGTCTCGTTTGTAAATTAACTGCCATATTTATTAATTTATGTGTAGACAACAGTCTTTTTAGTCAGTATTATACATGTCTGACATACGTGGCCGATTCACACGATGGATAGTTGGAATATATTAAGGAGATTAAAAAAACACCTGCAAACTTGTGCTCCAACATTTATTTATTCATCACTAAACGGAGTCTGTTCTTTTACCAATTTCTTCTTCTTCTTTTTGTGCCGGTCCTAACGGAGGTTGGCGACCATCACACCAAACTCATCCCGATCTTGCGACAACCTAATTAGTGACGCCGCATCCGGAATCCCGAACCACTGACTGAGATTTTTAAGCTAAGATATTCTTTTACGCCTCACACTCCATTTTCCCTCCACTGTAAGTTGTAGAAGTTGTATCTATCACCATGGAATACGTAGTCAAAATATGCGGCTTTGCGTCTGTTGACAGTGGTCAGCAACTCTCTCTCTCTCTCTTTCTCCAATATTTAAGGGAAGAATTTTATACCAATAATTTAACCCTTTGAACGCGTTAAGCTTAAAATAAAATATGATCTGAAAAAATGCAAATTTTCAATAAAAAATAAAGTAATCTATAAAATTCCTTTTATCTTTTTTTAATCAATATCTTGATTTAATACAACAAAAAATAGTTGTCACGTTATATTTTGGGGAGAGGGGTACTCGAAAATTAAA
Organism: Molanna angustata; assembly: GCA_963576475.1. Taxonomy (NCBI): domain Eukaryota; kingdom Metazoa; phylum Arthropoda; class Insecta; order Trichoptera; family Molannidae; genus Molanna; species Molanna angustata. The sequence goes on along the minus strand of OY754985.1, from coordinate 9,995,218 downwards.
TTAAATTTTTTTTCGCATCCAAAGGTAACGTTTTTTACAACCCATGGACTATAGTCGATTAACGCGTCGTAAAGGGGGAAATATTCGGGCGACTTTAGTCGATTTACGCGTTTAAAGGATTAAGGGAATTTAATAGAGCCATTCAGCGCCATACAATGATCGTGGTTTTAGTGTGAACGAAGATATTAACGAAATACAATGAATCCTCTAACATACATGGTCTTCAGACTTTCAGTAGATAAAAACTGAATTCATTCCTAGCATCACGGCATATCCCAAAATGTGGGGTAACGTGCGACAGGTGTAGGGGTGTGCATTACCTTATAAAAAAGCACGACACGCATGTTCGTATATGGTTTTCGCTAAATATCTTGGAACCTGGCTTCCGGGTGCGCAGAGCGCTAATAAGTGTTTTTTTGCTTCGTTGGTATACGTGCAAATCGCCTCCCTTCTCCGCGAATTGGCTCAAGATATTGGGCGACAACTATATACTCACAAATCAGTCTCTTCTAAATTTTGACCTCTAAGCGATCATTAGTTGTTAGAAAAGGACAATCCTGGTCAATTTGTCAATTTAGCGATGGAAAAGAAAAGACAACTCAATGTATGGAAGTGGCAATGCCATCTTATATTGGCTATCCCTAAACTGACACGTTGACTAGGCACCCTGGTTGTAGGAATATTGAGAATACATACTGACTTTTGTGACAGTACGTACACAATAATATTATATATGTCTATGTACGTCGTGGATGTATGATTTATGAAACAATTATTCATGATGAACAATGTACCTATAAGCAGTGAATAATACTTAGATACATTGTATGATCTAAAAAAGTGACACATTGTTATATACAAAGCCATCATAATATTGATGACCACAACATGCGGGATTGTACATACTACTCAGGTACTCCTAGATATGAATAAAAATACATAATATATAGCAGAAACACTACATCAGATTTTTACAACCGCGCAATATAGTAAGATAAAATTTCTTAAGGCCCTTGTTTACCTTGGGCATACGGACGTACACAAATATACACACTAAATTACCTTCTAATGTATGAAACACGAAAAAATATTGCAAAGTAGGTACATTAAAAATCTACTTCATAGGCCTTGTAGGATTTAGTTACTTACAATAAAAAAGGGTTTTACTAATTCTACAAGAAAATTATTTAATTAAAAAAAAAATGGCGCAATAGAATAAAGGTGTAAAAATAAACTGTTACTGGGGAAAATAATTTCAAAATTATCTATTTAAGCCTGCTGTAATATACCTACCTACTCTTAGTAAAGATTGTTGACAGCCTATCAAAGCGCAAGGTCCTTTAAACATAATGCACCGACGTCATATGTTCGATTTCAAACAGAGGAGAGATTATATTAAAATTAATCTCTCGAGAAATTTTTGCTTCCCTGGGGGCAAGTCTGGTCAACAGATGGAGTCACGACCATCCACGTTTACCCATAACATTGATATAATTATCTTATGGAGTTCTATAACATCTTAAGATATTATATGTACAACTCCATATTATGATAACTACATCCGTGATATGGGTAAACATATATGGTTTGATTTCGCCGGTTGACCAGACTTGCCCCTCTGAATTGTCAACACTTGTACATTGAAAAAACACCACAATAAACACCACATGCACTACGTGAAAGGAAGTGTTATTATTACCATAGTAATAATAACACTTCCTTTCACGCAATATGAAATAAAAAACAAACAGTAAAAAATATAAAAATCGTTTCTCACGCAACAATTGGTTTTCTAGATTGGAAAAGCTCGTTGACTTTCGGTATCTAGTAATAATTTGACATTTGGCAATTGACTTGTTACATTTATAAGAGTGCAAGAAAATATTAATCATTATCAATAAAAAGTCACCGCTGTCGTTGCCGGGGCCCGAAATCGTTCGTGTAAAAATCTTCCCACGACCTGAGATAGTCGGACGTAGGGACGTAAAACCAATTTTATAATGGTGCATCCTATTATTATAAAAGTGTATATTCCGACGTTGACCAATGTTATTTTATATCGATGTCCAGTGTGCGACATAGGGGCAAACACGTGTTAGGATGACTTCCAATATATAGATAGGATATGGTGTAGGTACCTACCTCTATACAGGATACCTACCGATCGGATACGACAAACAACGATGTTTAACTTCATATTATGTGCACCTGTAATACATATATATGTAGGTACGCTATACGCGTGGGAACATCACACGCAACAGACGATTCAATCAACTATGAAAGTTTTAAACGAAAGTTAAGCGGGTATGTTAGCTTTTAAACACTATCAGATGATCGAAAGATATTTATTTGTTTATTAAGTCCGTTATATTCCAACTGTCGATTTGTTCAAGAGAACTTTGTTCAAGCCAGGATATGCGAGATTTGTATGTAGGGTCTATATTTTTCACGGCTTTTCCAACTTTGAAGTCAAAAAACACCAACTTAGAGGCTTCGCAGCATATATGTTCCATATACGGATTTACTCAGAATCCGGAGTAGAACATTACGTGAGTCTGTGTGTGTGTGTGTGTGTGTGTGTGTGTGTGTGTGTGTGTGTGTGTGTGTGTGTGTGTGTGTCCCTCATATAACTTTTGATCCGCTCTATTTACAGAGCCCAAAATTTCAGAATATATAAACAGAAATAGGTCTACTATTTTTTTAATTAAAAAATACACAAATAAAACATATTAAATCGTTTACTTTATATAATATTAAATCGAATATTTTTACAGTAGTATATAGGCAAATAGTGGATTTTTCCCCTGTCGGGAGTCAATGGTATTTTATGACAATTTTTTAACATCTCAATAGAGACGAAGTTGGAATATTATAAGAGAACCAGGAACTCAAGGCATCAACAGGGTTTACGACCGTTGAAAGACATGATTAGGTACATATTGTTAAATACTTCAAAAAAATTGAAGATTATGTAGGTACTATGAGCAGCCATCTTGTTCACAGTATACAGAAAATATTAACATTTTAAGTGCCGATGGCAGTTTGTTACACGATGATATTACCTATACATCAATATTTATTTGTCGACATTTAAAGTTGACAAATTCACTGAAATTGTCAACTTTGAATTGACTGAAATTTTTGTAACCTGCGAAAGAATAGTTTTACGTAACTTCATTATAATCTGTAAAATGTTCCCATCAAAAGCAGGATCCCTTGTCATATTCTAGCAATAGGCAAGTATAACAAGCCGAAGAATGGCGACTGAAACAGACGGATGTGGGGGGAAGGAGGAAAGTTAAAAAAGGCTATGGATTTGGGCTGAAGCGCCATCGAGGAAGAAGTAATAGTAAACCTTTTTAAAATATAAAAATAAAGAACATTAATTGAAATAAAACGCGAGGGTATATAAGTAGATAAATAAAAATTATGTTGATGGAGGACAAGCCTCCAGCAGCCGATTTTCAGATAACAATATTACATTTTCTTTGTCCAGAATGGACATAGATCTCCTCTTAAGACTTCCACAGATCCGTATCCTGCGCAGACCACATCCAAAGAAATCGATATAAAATTCACAATGGGAATGTAATCCGAGTCCAAGAAAATCTCATCAAAAAGCTTTTAACGAGAAAGTAACAATACCAACGAAGAACACCTGACTTAGGAAAATTAATGAAGTGGTTAACGGAAGTGGAGCATGGGCATACATTTGTTGTAAATCGTCACAGAGTCAGCCGTGTCACAATGCAAGGAAATCATTCCAATTATAATAAAACTTACAATTCGTGACAAGGGAATGCACTTAGCATCACAAAACAAAACAATGAGCTAACATCGGACACTACAAGAAATATTTAAGTGTTGTGGTCATCGTTGGTCATGAAGTTGATTTAAATTAAACGAACAATTGATCACTATTTATTGTCTCCTAAATTATGCTTTTAATGCGCAAGAGGTTCTGCCCTTAACTCTTTTATGTCCTGGCGCTATAACAATAATAATATAAATATTTTACAAGCGCCGTTAAATGATTCAGGATCATTCCAAGGGCGCTTATATTCTGACTTATGTTTCTCTACGAAACAAAGCTGTTTTCAGTCCTTTGGAAAAAGTGCTCTTGCTTTGTGCACTGCGGGTATCTGGAGGCAATTTATTCCACTTTATATAGAACCACTCACACTAAAGCATCGATCATAGTAAGCCACTTTGTTGGCTCTGTCCAACTCCCTTAAGGAGTTGTTACTCTGTGATCTAGAAGACCTGAGTGTGAGATGCCTCACAGATAGCTCTTTTCTCTGACACAGCTCTTGAATGTATTGTGAATTATTAGAATGTCTTGAATTATACGCTAACTATTGATCCTTTTGCATATTCTCACCTCATAAAGGTCGTCAGTGTGCTTACCTCATGAGGGACATGGCGTGATGATAAATAAGTATGTTTGAAACACTTGATGCTCTTCATCAGATTTCTTCAATCTGTTTCATTGGTATGACGAAAATCACCAAATTGTTCGTTCACCAAACCACCAAACGTTCAAAAATACTTACTTGATAGTGATTGTAAATCTATAAAGTGGAGAAAGATTAAAACTCGTAGCTTTAAAACAACTATCAACAGATACTGACCTGGTTCTCTTCATTGTTGAGGGCAAAGTAGCCGATGGCCGGTAGGAGAGCGTGCAGGAGTGGATCTGCCGTGTCTGGTTCTCTGGCCGCGTGTCTTAGCAGCCTCGACACCATGTGCCTGAACTGAAGGGAAGCTCCGCCGCCGAGAGACTCCTGAGGACATCAAAATGAATCAACTTTGAAAAACGCAATGGTAGCAACATCTTGACCAGGAATTGTATAGACAATTTAATATTTCTCTGTCTTTTCGCTTCATTAGTTTACGTGCAAATCGCCCCCCTTCTCGGCTAAAAGTTCAAGATATTTGCCTACAACTCTAAATGCACTTGTTACTACAAGGACATTCATTCTTAAAAGAAAAATAGTATATTAATTCAACAACACAAGGGTACATACAATTCATAAATAAGAAAAAAAACTATCAAATTAAATATAAACGAGTGAGTTGTGGCTATCACTAAACTCTCCAATATATACTAAGTGTACATTTTTTGAGCTTGAAAGGTTGACAACCTCTAAATGCATTTTTATGAAATAGGTACATTTCTATTGAATTCTTAAATATTAATAAAAAATCCAGAACATGAGAGTATTTTGAATCGATCCCATCACAGAACGCTATGTGAGCCACAAAAAAACATAAAACACGAAAAGCAGCTCATGGAGCCCTCTAGATTATCAATCTCCTCAGCACCATAGGGCGAAAGAAAAACAATAGACGAATGTGAACTGTCAATGACTTAAGATTATTTTACATGATGTTTGACCGAGATCTATGGAAATAATTAACTTAATGCGAATATTCCAATAGAAAGGCACCGTATCTATGGCAAAAGTTCCTTGAGGTTTTAAAATTGTTCTTCGAGATCACAAAATGCGCATGAGCAATGGGACCTTGAAGAGGTTCACGGACGGCAACGAGGAGCTCCAATCTATAAGAGGACACCGTTGGGTGGCAACATTCCAACAGGATATGTTACGAAGTTTGGTGTGGAGAAGACGATATTTAATGGCAATTCTAAATAGTATTTTGTAACACGGCATAAATATATGGAAAGAAACAGTTTTGCTCTAAGAGTAAAAAATATACAGAGCTGACATAAGCTGCGACTTTAGGGCCAGGACATTGGTACACAAAGTGATGTGGAACGGGTGTATCCATCACCACCAGAATGTATCTTGGTGGTGATGGTGTATCCCAAATTGTATTTACTCATTCACCGTCTTACTTTAAACGTAAATCATCTCTAGTAGGTACCTGGCAATAGAGCGTGATCAACGAAAAAAAAATACCTACTTATAAACCGTGAATATATTTATTAGACCTTAATTTCATAGACGTCAAGTTAGGACAGGTCCAGAGGTTGTTTAACGCTCGACTAACGAGTCATACCAAATATTTCAAAATAGCGGAACTTTCACATATGTTCCGACGCATATTTGAGATTGACAGAAAAATTTAATACTTGGTGTGTTTGTTTTCATTTTTCGATGTCAGCAATCCAAATATTACATGCATTCATCTATTTTTTGACATCTGTGAAGCCAATGCGACAATATGAAAAAAATAAATGAGGGTGTTCGTAAACAATTAGATAAACTAGTTAGTCATCTCTTAGTGAACGTTTATAAATAAGATTTTTTAATACCGATCCTAACTTTTTTAATCTAATAAGTAAGACCGTCAATGTGTAAATATAAATCGGATATAAATGACACATTTATCTTCTTCTTCTTCTTCGATGGCGTTACAGCCCAAATTGGGCTTTGGCCTCCTTCAACAAGTGCCTCCAACCTCTTCTATCCTCAGCCGCCGTTCTCCAGTTAGGGACCTGCAGGAGCTTTTCTGCATCTCTCCGTATGTCGTCCTCCCATCTCAGTCTTGGTCTCCCCATCTTCCGTTTACCTCTCGGGTGACCAACCATGATTTTTTTGGGTAGTCGCGTGTTTGGCATTCTCTGTACATAGCCATTTAGGAAAGTCGCAGACCGCAGTCATCTACCCCGCTCCAACCCATCTCAACCTAAGCAGTCTTATATGGGTTGAGATCTTTGGGGCTTCATAAATTTTGTACAGTTCTTCATTTTTCTTTATGCGCCATTCATCTCCTTCCTTCACAGGACCACATATTTGGCGAAGGACTCTCCTTTCGAAGACATCTAATGCTTCAGCGGATAATGACACATTTATATAGCAGAAAAAGTATTTGCTTTTCGAAATTTCAATCCTTTTGTAAACAACATGTATTATTTGATATTTGGTTTGGGTAAGCTGTGAGGCACCGGCTTAGAATAGTGCTTCCACTCTTTTCTATTATTCTTTTCGAGTGTCCCGTAAGAGCCGGATAATCGAAAATACAACAGGCAACTATAACATCTCACATAGTTCAGCAATGAGGATCACCACCCATTCTGAATATAGTGCCTTTTTAGGTGAGACGAGACTGGTGTGTGGGTATACATAGATATGTTGTGCTCCCTTTTATAAGGCAATGCACACCCGCACACCTTTCGCTGGTTACCCCACATTGTGGGATATGCCGTGATGGTATGAATGAATGGTTTGGGTAATGTTTCAATTTTCATTCCAAACCATTCCGAAAATATATAAAAACGTTATATTGTTTGCCACTAATTTTTGGTGGCACACCAAGACAGTGTGCCAAGAAATTTTACCTTCGTCATGTCTGTACATTATTGGTCTTTGTTTGCTTTACATTTTCTGATATCTCTTGTGATACAAGTCTAATAAGCCGTATTTACGTACACCAAAGAACTAAGCGGTTACAAAATGAAAAGCGCAACAAGGGATACGGTGATAATTTCTTTACTACTCCCTAAACTCGATATTTGGAGGGAAAGTTAGTTACCTACACAGGCAGGTACTCGGGTATGAGGTACGTAGAGCAAATATTGTGGGTAGGAATACCTACATACATAGACTACCTACGTACCGACCGCCCCTAGGACGATAGCAACACGCGCAGGCGCACTGCACCACACCACAAACAAATAATAATAATGATGATAGATGCGGTTACGCGATTTCATACGTGGATTGAATAGCGTACGGGGACGATGAACTTTTTTATTGCTTTACCCTCACAACACGAAGAAAACGAACTCTGCAATCATTGACCTTTGAACAAAAACATTATATATAACTATACTTTCCCAGGTCTAAGAATATATAACTCCATACATAGTACTTGTCACTTAGCTGCTTAACTATGACTAAACTCTAAAAAATATACAAGAGACTGGCTACGATACATTGGACGTGAACAATTAGAATGAAACTTAACACATATACTTATTTCATATCTTTTCTTGATAAAATCATTCTTATATATGTGTCTGTAAAAAAAAGTTTTTGACGATAGAAATAAATGTGTTTTAAATACCTTATGCTTGTTTATTATATATTGTAAAAGGCCCTACAATTTGCAAATGGCATAGTACTTCTTCATCTTCTTCCTCTTTTTTAAGGCTTGTTTGTATATTCTGCGTCAACTTCCCTCCTGTGATGTGGACTGCCAGATGTCCTTCCATCTCTTGGGAGGACGTCTTGGTCTGCTTTCTTGGGGAACATTATCCCTGGCCTCGAAGGTTTGGGTCTGTCATTCTTAACACGTGTTTGTTCCAGAACCTTCTTCGATGTCGAAACCATCTTATGATATCCTTAACTTTGCACAGCCTTCGAATCTCGGTGTTTCGTACTCTATATATAGATGCTTCGGAGTACCTTCATATCGCTGGTTCGAAGGAGGTTTTTGGTACAGACAGTGTCTGCCCAGGATTCTATTCCGTATGCCATTTGATAGGACGAACACATGTCTTGTAGATTCGAACCTTGCTAGGAATGTTTATATGCTTGTTCTTCCAGATGAAATCTTTCAGATAACCGGATATTGCCGCGGCTTTTTATGTCTGTTCAAGTATTTCACCATAAAGACCTTTATTGCACATTATGCTAGCACCTACATATTTAAATTTGGTGATTTGCAGTGTAGTGTAGCGATATGTAAAAACATGATGACCTGCAAAATAGTCTGAAAAGATGGAGAAGGATCCTGGAAGGCAGAAAGAAGAGAGAGTACCATTTCAAAATGCAAATGCTGCCACTCCCATAGTGAAAATGGATGGAGAGAAATTACCTTATAGTGATTCCTTCAAATAACTTGGGTCACTCATACATAAAAATAAGTGATATGCAGCAGATGTAAACCACAGACTTGGTGTGGAATGGATAAGGTTCAGATTAATTTCGGGTCCAATGCAATCGATGATAAAATAACAGCAAAGTTGAAAAAAAAGATGTACCTACCGGATAATAGTCAGACCAGCATTCCTTTATGACTCCGAATTCTGGACAATTATAACTCCTACTCTAGGCAACTTGAAATTGGTGAAATGTCTATGCTATGATGGGCAGCTGGAGTGACCTTACTGGACAAAATAAAAAGTCCACGAATTCTTGGATGCCTTGGCATTACTAATATATCAACATTGTAAGATAAGATAGAGGCAATTAAGATGGTACGGCCACGTCAAACGCACAGGGCCAGATCAGTAAACCAAGCAATCTTCGTGGATTTTCTCGACTTACACCCAGAGGAAGAGGAATCCTGGATCGTGCAAAGAACGAGAACAACTTATTACGAGAGTCATAGCCTAAACCACATTGCACAGGACAGAAGGACCTATAATTTAAGGACGAAGGGAGCTGATCCCAACAGTCGGCACAGACAGATAGTTTGGATTTAGACAGGAATTATAAGAAAAAATGATTGTCTATCTTGAAAAAGGAAGTTCTTAGTTAGATAGACAATGATAAATTGGTGGAAAACTATCATTTTTTAAATGGAATATATTTTTTAATTACATATACGCAAAAATTGGATTTTTCTCTGCCGGGTATCAAATGATATTTATTTTGACAAAAATTTCAACTTCTCCTACATACCTACAGGGCTTACGACCTGTCATAGGCTGGTTTACGTGATCACTTTATGAGCAAACGTTCACCAATTATGCCTTCTTATTGAGTTCCCTTATCAATGCAAATTAAAAAATCAAAAAAACATCCGATACAGGTCGTAAACCCTGTAGGCGACTTGAGTTACTGGTTCTTCTGTAAATGTTACAACTTCGTCTTTATTGAGATGTTGAAATGTTTGTCAAAAAATATCATTTTTTATTAATTGTATATTTTTAGATTGTAATTTATGTTCCTATATCATCGTACTTATTTCTGACGTAAATAAATTGTTATTTGAAGGTTAAAAATAATATCGAATCACAACATTTCACGTTGACGTTTGGAGTTCGTAATGAAATTTACATAGTTTCATTTCCAGATTAATACATACTATAACGTCGTGTTCCTCACGGAATAGGCAGAGAGAACCGAACCCCAAGTTCTTTTATCTTGTCACGAAACCATCGCTTCATCAACATTAATGCATCGTCCATAGGGTGGAAATTTAGTTCACATCCTAGATACGTTCATGTGCTCGTGATACATCCTAGATAACGCTAAAGAGTTAGAACTTTTGGCAGCCGAACCAACCATACTTAGTTCCAGGCTCAAAGGACGTTAACGTAAAGGTCCAAATTTTACTATGCTGTTTGTTTTGAAATCGATAGGTCCATATGATAGGAAGGTTAGGATGTGTGTGTATGTGTTGGGATGATGATGTTTACCTTAGAAGCACATTATATTTTATATCCAGCCATACTGATGTTTGTATTAGATTATCTGTTATCCTCAATATTATGGTTAGACCCTGGCAAACATTGTATTCCGACATCATTTCATATCGCAAACTTTACACAATACACGTGGGTTACCAGATGGCTCTGCCCGTAGCATCAATGATATCGGAGAGAATTTAGAGAATGAAATTCTCTTGAAGGAAGAGGAAGTTTAAATCCAAGACGCGTGTATGAAGGAACATTTTGTATGGCGTAGTGGACTTTTTGTATGGTAAAAACACCAACTTAGAGGCTTCGCAGCATATATGTTCCCATACATGTATTTACTCAGAATTCGGAGTGAGTAGAACATTTTATGTGAGTTTTGTGTGTCTGTCCCCCCCCCCCCCTTAGAACTTTTGATCCGCTGGATTCACAAAGTCTTAAATTTCAGATTATATAAATAGTTATAGGCTTACAAAACTTTAATACTGTGAATTTTGAATTTTTGTTACAGTCAGGGGTTATCAACTCAACTTTTGAATTTTTACTTTATTTTTCCATATATTTCAGAAACCATAAAAGCTAGAACGCTTAAAATTTGTATGAATATAGACAAATACAAAATCTCAAATTTCTTTTTTCAAAAAAATTCCAGAGATTCTCAAAAAAATTTTATTTAAGAAAAATATTTTTTTTATGATAAATGTACTTATGTGTTTAACTGCCTATAATTCCAAAGTTTTAAAAAATATCGAAAAAAGCCGAAACACCCTAACTAGATAATTCAATTTTCTATAAATAATATTAATATTGTAGTAGTACTAACATCTCAAATTTTTTTAACAATTTTTATAAAAATTGAATTTAGTGACAACATCGCTTCATACAATTTGTATGGCAGTGGCCTATAGGTACACAATATCTAAGAAACTCAATTATTTGATACCTACTTAATCTCCAAACATACATACATACCATCATGCTGTTTTCATATTCTGGGTAGGAAAAAAGGACTGACCTCCATACTATCCTATCTTGACATATATACCTACATGTGTTGTATAGAAAACAAAGTATCTTAAAATATTCAATCATTTTGATTTATGGGTTTATAGTTTGGTTCTTATTCTTTAACTATACATACTATCGATATCTACAGTTGGATCTCATGTGTTACATGCAACTAGTAATTAGTGTATTATGCCAATCATATCGGATTCTTCTAAAGCTCAGATTATGATAGAGAAAGACGCCGACAAACTCCTTGAGCCTTTTCGCCGTGGAGGGAGGCGGTCTGCACATATACCAACAAAGCAAACAGACAAAAAATTGAGACCTGCGCACCAGGAGACAGAATCAAGTTGTTTTCCGATAGCTTTACTCGTAATATTTAGGCATTATAATTTTGTAATGGATACCTATAGCTGAGAGCGGCCCCGAGTTTTTAAAATAGTAATTTCTTTAAATAAATAGTTGAAGATCATCGTTGTTCGAATCTGCTCCCAATTAAATTTTAACCTCGTCTATCTGACTTCGTTTGTTCTGCCATTAAACCAATATACGCGGTCCCTTCAAGAGCAGAGAAGTCTATATCGGCTGGGTTTCTACTGCGTCTGCCGGGCAGTGTTTACAGAATGAAGGTACCGGATCTCGGGGTAGTCCAACACACCCCAAGGGACGGGATATCAACATAATTAACTTTAGTAATTTGTTTGTTTTCGCCATTGTGGCGGGCGTATCGTTATGTGATTTGACAACGCGAGGATTGTTCACAAATATATCTATAGAGATGACATAGCTCTGCCCTAAAAGTTTGTAGACATTGGCTAAATGGTGGTGAGATAAGTAAAAGTCATAAAGATGGAAATCGACCGGTACAAAGGAAAGATAAGATACTCATGCTTACATACCAAAATATTATGTTTCTTGCGGAGCCATTCATTCATACCATTACGGCATATCACACAATGTGGGGTAATCAGCGACAGGTGTACGGGTGTGCATCACCTTATAAAAGGTAGCACAACATATGCGTGTAAACCTACAAATCAGTCTCGTCTCACCTAAAAGGCACTCTATTCAGAATGAGTAGCGAACCTCGTTGCTGATGTTCTTGTTGCCTGTTTTATTTTCAATTACCTGGCTCTTACGGGACACCCGAAAACAACTATAGTGGAAGCAATATTCTAAGTCGGTGCCCCCTATCTATTTCATACGGAGACAAAGACTGCAATAGTATTTTACTAACGAAAGCATGTCATATTATCTAGTTCTGTACAGCGAGTTTAGAGGCGCAGATTTAAGATTAAAGATTAATTTAACAACATTTTTTTTTAAACGAATTCAACAACGAGAATTAAACGGTTGCGAACTGAGAAATGATGTGGTTTTTTTAATGTATGTTTGGGATTTGAGAAGATATAGATATATTATTATGCATTAGATGAAGTGAGTTATACGTTCTGTGCGTACGTTAATCCACAAAACCTAAAAAAAAACGGGAAAAAGGACCTGTAAGGGGTCCAAAGACAGCAGCGGAGAGTTCCGATTCGGTTGCAATCCTAAATGATGTGTTTTAAAGATCGGTCAGGGAGTGAATCGATGCAGAAAGTGTAAGCTGTAAAACGACATTGAGAGATGTTTTAGCAGTTCACGAACTTCACCACATACATATTGCAAGAATAACTAAAGGTAAATGTTCGGTTCGGTATTTACTTTATAGCGTGAATACAAATCACTTGTCTTAATCCTTCCCCCCTTACTTCTATGTAACTGCTCTGTTTCATTCCTGCTACACACCAACTAGTAGGTACTTGTTCACATACGGCCTTGAGAGGTTGTCTATTTGAGAGTTGTGACTACGTTGCCGTTGTCGCGGACAGAAGTGCTCGTTATAGGAAACATTCTATGTTCCCATGCATATAGAATACACATCTTTTGTCGGACTTAGAGCGATCGAGCCGAGGACTTCTTCTGTACTGGTAGGTGATTTCCTTTCTCGATCCATTTTGCAATCGGCAATTTCGGCGCTAACAGTAGGTACTGGTCAATATTTAAAATAGTGTCTTTTCATCTCACCTGGTACGAGTTGACGTCTGCCGTTGCCGCTGAGGATAGCAGTCTCAGGGCAGCCGCTGCTAGTCTGAGGGCGGGCGCCGGAAGGGGCGAGCCCTCGGCTGGACCAGCGAGGGCGCAGCACACGCAGCGAAGGGCGCCGCCCATCTCCGTCAGACGTAGAGACGATCCCAGTCGCTGGCAAGCGTCCACCTGAGTTACAAGTTTTAAATTTTATTTAATAAAAAAAAAAAAAAATAATCACAATGAAAATGGGGATTTTTTTAACATTGTTTTCTCGCTATAGGCTGAGCCTGTTCCGAGGTGGAAAATATGCTTTTAACAATTTTAACAATTTGATATTCCATCATTACCTAATACTAATCGAAAATTAAAAAAAAAAAAATTCATTGATAGTTGGGATATTAATGAAGAAAAATATTCACTAACTTTTTAGTTATTTTCTGTGTATATTCTTGTAGTAAAATAATTGACACCCCGATTTTTGACATTAATCTTATATTTCTAATAAACTATAAAGCGTAGAGCAATGTTTTTTTAAACATTGCTCCACTGTGTGTTAAAAAAATGTAATCAGGTGTTGTATTTCTGAATAAACAAATAAAAAAAATAAAGAACATGCAATGGCGCTGAATGGAAAAATGCTTTTTAGGTTTCTTTGCTCAGCCTGAAGCATTAAAGCAAATGTCAAAATATTTTTTTCCATACATTTTTGTGTTCTTTAATTAAAATTTTTGATGTGTGTATATTTGATGTATAAAAATTCAAAAAGTATAAAAAAACTTTTCCAGACCGTGAGAGCATTTCGAAAATTTGGACAGATGTAATCATAGAGAAGAAATTAACGGATATCTATGGAAAACTAATCAGCACTTTACACATATGATTTTAATAATATGAAGTTTGGGCTGTAGAGAGGACATGAAACGAATAATCCGTACCTACTCCATGCATACATACACATCACGACGAAACTCACAGTGTGCACTCACACGAAACCCGTTGAGAAATTGATGTAAAATATTGATGGGTCGATGGCAGAGCGGTTAGCGCGCTGGGCTAGTAATCCAGTGGTCGCGAGTTCGAATCCTGCCTCGACCGATTTCGTTCACCTATAGCACAAGCATTTATGCTTATTTTAGGGAACGTAGGAAGATGTATATGTACTTGTTTAACGAGGACATATTCATTTTATATTAAAAAAAAATATGCTTAAAATTGTAAAATCATGACTCCACTATTCCATAGTGTGGAGAGTAAAAATCCGGGTTTGTTAGTTGATTTTCTTATAAAACAAATTCAGAATATAATTTAAAAAAAAGGAATATTTTTCTTCATTAGAAACTATTAATGATGGAATTTCAAACACATTGACCAGGATCTTTGGCCTTAGAAAAAAAGGTATGCGGGAAGCAGGCGTCCTCTTAAACTTATTAATAATATTTTTACAGAAATGAAAATGATAACATTAAAATCTAAACTATTGAAACTTGATCATTTTTCCTCAGTATATTATGCCCTTGTTTCTTATCCATGTTTCTTTTGTTTTCTTTAGATTCAAATGTTTCATCAACTGTATGCCATTTATTTCTTGGAACATGAAAGATGCCTGTGTCGTATATAAATGAATTAGTTGTAGCATTAAAAGCTTTCTATATAATCCTCTTGTGACTTTATTTATATATGATCTCACCTGAGAATCTCTGGCACATCTGTCAGCCAAGGCAGCAAGCAGATCCAAGGAAGACTCGGCCAGGTCACAAGGTCCAGCCGCCGCAGGATCTTCAGCGGAACTGCACACCTGGGAGACCAGCTCAACGAGACCACTTCCGACCACGTAACTGGAACAAATATAAAAAAAAGATAATTAAAATTAAATACACTAACAAATCTCATTAATTCTTTTTATTCGTGGTTACAATACTAGGATTGCTTTGCACCAAGCACAACATATCTTCACATATCTCTCTGATACATCAACCTCTAGCGCACATCTCTTATCACCTGGTCCATATACCTATATATAGGGCGATCTCTATATTTTCTGCCCTCCGTCATTACTTCGGCGATAGTAACAAGCAGGCCCAGATGCCTGATGTTATGGTCTATCCATTTGGATCGTTGTTGGGCAATCCCCTTTAAGAGTTGTCTCGTTTCTCTAACTCTGCTCAGTACCACGTCATTTGAAACGTGGCTGACCAATGGATACTAGCCATGCGCCTGTATCACCACATTTCGAAAGCAGCCAGACGTTTAGATTCTCTCTGGCTGATAGTCCACATTTCGCTGCCACACGGAAGCACACCCCAGACAAGACTTTTTATCAAGTTCTTCCTAACATTGATATCAATATCATCAATTTTTTGTTGAATGCTATTCTTGCTCGTTGATCTCAACTTATTATTTCTGCCTTTGAGCGGTCATCTTGAGATATTCTGCTGCCCTGATATACAAATTCTTTGATCTGCTTTATTGTGGTGTCACCCAGTAGGTACAATATTTAATGAAATATTGTAAGATGAATATTTCGACTGAGTTGGCCTTCGTGGCACAACATGCTAAGTATCTGTCTCTCGAGTCAAGGATTCCGAGTTTGATTCCTGGCGAAAGAACAGTTTTCACTGCGTAATCAGTCTGAATTTGTAAAAAGATTAACAACATAAGTAATTCTCCAAAATGTGATGTACAACTTGATATTTGTTCGTGTTAAATTCATATATGATATGGTAATATCTGGTCTGGTTTCTCTAAACGTATTTATATTATGTGCACTGCCATGGCACAGTTGGAAAGCCTTTTGGTTTCTGTGCGAGCGTCCTGGGTTCGAAATTCATTTAAATTTCTCATGCAAATATTGCTTCTTTGGATTGGAAATACTGATTATTTGTAAGAAATCGCCATATGGCAATAAACTCGCCACTTACGCAGGGTGAAAGGAAGTGTTTATTATTATTACTATGTAGGTAATCTATATGTATTTCTAGTATCCGAAACAGTTATTTCCTCGACAAATAGTTAGCAACGTCGATCGCAGCAACGCAGGTCCTCAGTAGATAGCAGTCTCGAAGGGAATGAAATAAGGTAACATCAAAACAGGTGTGGTTAAGAATGAAGACTTTTTTTCAGTCATTTCAGCCATTCGACAGCCATTTTTCAGTCGTATCACTTATTACTAAAAGGTTTATCCTTTCCTTTCCCCTTAGCGCTTTTGTCCCGTTTTTATCGGGGTACGCTTTGACCATGATCTTGGAATTGGTGTCTGGTAATTACATTGAAGCGACTGCCATCTGACCTTCGCAACCCTTCAAGAAAGGGGAACCAGACAAATTGGATCATGGCTACAAATAGCTAGTGATATAAATCCGCACATAGATTTTTTAAAAATCCAGAGGTGCGTGACCCGCCCGGATTCGAACCGTCGACCTCACGCATGTGATGCGACGACATTACCGCTGGGCTATCACCGCTTATATTATTACTAAGAGGTTTATAATAAATGGATTTATATGTAAATCTCTTCCTTACACAGCTGACGATATTATCATCCAAGACAACAGTAATATAATTTTCAACCAATTCTACCTCAAGAGATATGAAAATTAAATTAAAATCTGTGTAGACGCGATGAAAGGCGAGACAAGGAAGATCGATATACCTAAGTAAGTAACAAAAGGACACGGCTAAGACCATGTTAATGAATTTTCAAGTCCATCAAGAAGAGTAGCTTCAGAAGTCAGACGTAGTCAAATAAAATTGTATATTTGTATTTTTATGAAATCGCAGTGAAAAAACTTGATCAGATTATAATCCCAAGAAAAAAATAATCATATAAACAGGACTAACGACTCATCAATGTAATGTTAGTCAATTGTGCATTTTATAAAGCTCTGTTACGGTCATAAAATAAGGTTTAATGTATTTGATAGCATGGCAGAAGACACGAAAACAGAGCAAATGCAATTGCAATAAGATTGCTGAGAAGAATGCACCCTGTGCAAGTGGCGAGTTTATTGCTGAAATTGCAATATATTCTAACTAAGCGGGTTTCCAGTCCGGAGAAGATTTTCCTCTGCTGGTTATCGAACTCAGGACGTCGGCAACGAAGCCAATAATATTTTTATAAATTAAATGTAACATTTTTTTAGATACGTTTTTGAAGACGTTTTCGTTCACCTAAAGCACAATCATATATGTGTATTTTAGGGAACATAGGAAGATGTATATGTACTTGTTGATGATGTATATGTAAAAGTTTAAGGTCCTTGGTGACGTCCAGGACGTTGGGCATACGGAATGGGATAAACACAAATTTGCACTCTTATTTATTACCTTCTAATGTATGAAACACGACGGAATATTGTATATCACGAAATCTATAAACAATAATATACTGTCGTGAAAAAAAAAACGAAACAAATTAGAGGTTTTTTTAATAGCAAGAAAAATTATTCAAAAATACAAAAAAAAGGAAAAAACCCACTCAACAGGATTTCATACTCTATTCCATTCAAAGTAAAAATCTAATTTTATGACCTTATAGTTTTATAGTTACAAAAAACAATTAAAAAAGGGATTTATTATAAATAATTTTACAACAAAAAAACCTTTACATAAAAGTTACTCAATATAAATATGTAAAAAATAAACAGTTCTTTATTTCAAAGATGTATTTTTGAGGATTCTGGGGAAAAAGACTATTAAAATGAAATCGTCAAAAAATAAACATATATTTCGGTTTCCAGGCAATTAGTTTAAAGTCACTGAAATCTCATTTTACTTTCGACCTCGCGTCGCCAGAAACCGCCCGTCTGAAGAGATCAAACAGAGGTAGAGATTTATCTTCTATTGGAGAGGCTGACAGAGTAGGGATATGGAGCGCCATAGAAAAGTGAAATTAGCAAAAAAAAAAAACTCTTCAAACAAAACAAATGAAGCGCACCTTGAGGGAATAAAGCGAGTCTGATTTTCTGAAAATCATATTTTATATTCACAATATTTACAGAATGTAAACAAGGAAATCAGAAAAAAATGAGGACACTCTTATCAAAGATTTCCTCAAATAATAAATTTTTAATCGATTTTTCACCAACATACATTAAATTACCCACTTAAAAAATTTCCTTAATTTTAATTTAATTGACAGTTAAATCATGTTTATAAATGTATATTATTATGATTTTAACTATTTTTACATTGAAAACATGCAAAAACATTGAAATATTTTTGTTGCACCTAATCGATTAAAATTCGAAATGCATAAACGCTCAGCCGGAAACGCATAGCTTTGTTTACGTTGTAAGAAATGCAAAATTGTTCAATTATATCAATATATTAAATGAATCAAACTAGAAACATGCATTGCCATCGAAAATACACAAACTGTTATTTTCAACGCTCTAACTGGTCGAGAAGATAGTTAAAAATCGATTGCGAAAAGAAAAAAAGTAAAGAAAGTTAAAAGAAGAGTGTAAAAAAGAAAAAAATACTTTCAGTGTCAACGCTGCAGCACATGTTTAACAATCTTGCCAAAAATTACAAAATTTTAGTACGACCGGTTGCAAGATACGACCATGACAGACACGTGACGATTTGATACGACTAAAGGCAAATTCATCTCATGACGGATGAAAAATCCATCCCTTATTTTTCGATGCCTTGAATGGGTAGGTGGCAGAGCATTTGAATCCTGCCTTAATAGATTTCATAAATATTGAAATAAATTATATTTGAGCGCCTGTCCCTATCAACAATATTAATTGATATCGACAGTAGCATAGTGGTAAGTTGTTTTGAATTCGGCGTCAGTATCCTATATTGAAAATAAACTCCCCCTTCGAAATCGAACTCTTTGCTTGCAAAGAGTACAAAAAAGAGTTTTCAATACAAACAAATAAGTATTTTAAAAAATGTAACATTTACAAAATAAACGGACTGTTGTCATTTTTTCAACGGCGCATTTGAAATAGCTTTTCAGCGAATCTGTAGAAATCGTTCGCAAGGAGCGATGATTGAATTTGGTTTCCCGGCCGAACGGGCCCGGGTCTACCCATAATAATTAGATTCTGACAAAAAGGAAGAGTGGGCAGACCAGGGGCTGAGGAAGTAGGACGCCTAGCTGAAAGCAAAAACAAATGGGGCTCTGGAAAGATACAACCACTAGACTAATATTATGACGCAATAATTCGAAAAGTCAGATTTGTACCTATAGCACCGTCCAAGCAACTGAGCCACCAAGGCCGACAACAAAGCACATAAAAGATTTATTTCTCTATGACATATAGTTATGGCGTACATAATTTAAAAATGCTGTAAATACAATAATGTACATACAATAAAAACAACAATTTATTTAATTCTTTTTTTTATTGACTTAATCTTTGTTAACTAATGTTTCTGATTAATAACGGCTGCAACATCCTTTTATGGGTGAAAAGCCTTAAGAGAAAAAAAAAACAACAATTTAAAATAAATAAAGAATGCATAAAATCAAAGTAAATGACCGATAAAGTTTTTCATTTCAAGTAAGGTTTGTTCTGAAAATACAAAAACATCGAAAAATTTTTGGTTTCCGATATTTCAAATCACGTATAAACCCTTTTTAACGCACACGATAGTTACCCTTACTGACACGTTATATCATGGTTTTTGCGCGGTTTTAAAACCTATGTTATATTTTCAGTCACAAGTTTTCAGCGTTATATGCCCTCTTAATAAAACAAGTGGGTTGTAGCCAACACTAAGCTCTCCACAACATAGTAAGCGTTCATTTTTTCTTCTTGAAAGGTTGACAATCTCTAAATGCATTTATATGAAGTACAAATATAAGATTCCTAGAGGACAAAAGTTTTCCCAATACACCATACACAATAAAAAATTGTCACGAAACTCATAGTATGCACTTTCTACATGATACATGTTGAGAAATTTTAAGTAAAATTGCATTACTAGCAAGATGAGCATGTATGAGACAGTGTATCAATGTTGATGAGGTGATGTATGTACCTATGTGTCAAGATAGAATAATGCGGTGTTCGGTTCTCACTGCCTACCCCTTGAGGAAGATAGAAGTGGAAAGTAAAAAATACACTTGTCTATAGAGACACATACAATACCAATATGAAGTTGATCACTCAATTTTCCCTTATATGAAATTTCATACAAATATGAAATTTATTTCACATTGATATGGCAAACCATAGATTTGTTTCTTTAAATTTTGACAATGCATTTTTGATTGTTGTTTTGAGTGTATTTTTGTTGTATCAAAATTTGAAACAGTATAAAATTACCTCGATTTTCCAGTCCGCGAGAGCATTTCGAAAATTTGGACAGATGAAATCATAGAGAAGAAATTAACGGATATCTATGGAAAACTAATCAGCTCTAGGTCTATGCACTTTACACCTATGATGTAAATATGAAGGCGATCGGACAAAAAAGATAATACGCTTAAAATTGTGAAATCATGACTCTCCACTATTCCATAGTGTGGAGAATAAAAATAATTTTCTGGGTATGATGGATTCCAAACTCATTATCTATAGAGGATGTATAGAATATAATATGTATATATGCATATACAGGAATAGGAGGTTATTCTAGGGATTTGCATATAGACGAGTTGGAATCAGACTGTTTATATTTCATTTTGCTTAGCAGCAGAAAGCTAACAGAACCGCGGACTGGGGTTGGCTGAACCTCGGACCCGTTGCTCACTTCGGATTGAACGTAGTTACGTAGGTACCTATATAATATAGATTTACACAAATGCCTACACCCCGTACAATCAAAATGGCCAAACCAAATATGGATATATAATATCGCGCTGGAAAATTGATTATAATAGACGTGGTAGATAGTCATTATTTAGCAAAACCAAATATCAACTGTACAAAGACTGAAAGATAGATTTTGTTTTGAACTAATCATTCTTCTTCTTCCTCTTCTTTCCGTGTCCGGAACACCATCATATTCGTAGCCCCCAATATTCGGCCACTCGGATTCCACTAGTGTTTGCTATCTATGTACTGTGTCTTGGTGCGTGCATGTCGCTCCTATCATGGCATGGGACATGACAGTAGGTGCACGTTGTCCTGTCTGGCGCCACACTCGGATTCCACTAGTGTTTGCTATCTATGTACTGTGTCTTGGTGCGTGCATGTCGCTCCTATCATGGCATGGGACATGACAGTAGGTGCACGTTGTCCTGTCTGGCGCCACACTCGGATTCCACTAGTGTTTGCTATCTATGTACTGTGTCTTGGTGCGTGCATGTCGCTCCTATCATGGGACATGACAGTAGGTGCACGTTGTCCTGTCTGGCGCCACACTCGGATTCCACTAGTGTTTGCTATCACTGTGTCTTGGTGCGTGCATGTCGCTCCTATCATGGGACATGACAGTAGGTGCACGTTGTCCTGTCTGGCGCCACACTCGGATTCCACTAGTGTTTGCTATCACTGTGTCTTGGTGCGTGCATGTCGCTCCTATCATGGCATGGGACATGACAGTAGGTGCACGTTGTCCTGTCTGGCGCCACACTCGGATTTCACTAGTGTTTGCTATCACTGTGTCTTGGTGCGTGCATGTCGCTCCTATCATGGGACATGACAGTAGGTGCACGTTGTCCTGTCTGGCGCCACACTCGGATTCCACTAGTGTTTGCTATCACTGTGTCTTGGTGCGTGCATGTCGCTCCTATCATGGGACATGACAGTAGGTGCACGTTGTCCTGTCTGGCGCCACACTCGGATTCCACTAGTGTTTGCTATCACTGTGTCTTGGTGCGTGCATGTCGCTCCTATCATGGCATGGGACATGACAGTAGGTGCACGTTGTCCTGTCTGGCGCCACACTCGGATTCCACTAGTGTTTGCTATCACTGTGTCTTGGTGCGTGCATGTCGCTCCTATCATGGCATGGGACATGACAGTAGGTGCACGTTGTCCTGTCTGGCGCCACACTCGGATTCCACTAGTGTTTGCTATCACTGTGTCTTGGTGCGTGCATGTCGCTCCTATCATGGGACATGACAGTAGGTGCACGTTGTCCTGTCTGGCGCCACACTCGCAGATGTCTTCATCTCTGTATCCCCATTTCTTGAGGTCACTGTAACAGCAAGAGACACCCGTTCTGAGCCTATTGAGCGCTCTCCATGTTGGATAAGGCAGGTTGTGTCCCACTGACACGTCCTCCGCGGGTGGTAGCTGAGTGCATTCGACACTATCACGCCACAGTGACAGCCTTCGGGCCTCGGGGAGGCCAACTATAGGGGCGGTCATCTCCAGGAAGCTTCTTCTGGACTTGAGTCTGCACTGATGCGGCTGTGAGCCATACATTGGATGTCTATGGATGTCATTGGATGTCTAAATATATTATAATATATTTTTTAACTAATCATTAAAAAATGATCACATTTCTCATAGCGGCAATCTTCTTCATTGGCCCAAGATACGACAGCGACGTAGGTAATATATATTTCCTGTCAATGATCTACAATATCCTTTCTAATCCTAACTTACCTCAGTATCTCAAAGATAAATTCACTTATCTTTTAAGCCACGGACGTCCACTCCGATCTGTTTATTACTTTTTCCAATTCACAGTACTGATTTTTAGCTCATCATTTGTAGTAGTTACAATTTGTAGCCAGAAATAGAATTACATTTTTGGCTGGTTTACCTACATACTACATGGACCAGGTGATCGACGACATGTGCTGTAGTAGCTACGTGGAGATGAAGAGGCTGGCAGAGGAAAGGGCGGAGTGGAGAAGAAGAGAGGCAGCCATAGCTGTTGCAAACTAATCCCAGGATTGAAAATGATAAGAAGACCTACATACTTGAACCAATGTGTATGTAAATCGAATATTTCGTAAGGTAACGCACATCCGCTCAGCTGTCGCTGGTCACCCTTGAATTGTGGGATACTCCGTGACGGTATGAATTGCAAAAGCTATGTTTGAAAACCCTAGTTTCACAAATATATTATGTTAAGATTATTTATGAGTAGGTATAGAATTCACCACTTTTCGCTGTAGAGAGGGGCGGTTGGCACATATACCAACCGAGCGAAAAGACAAAAATTTACGATCTGCGCACCCACGTGACTGGTTCAAGTTTTTTCAATGATAACTTTTAACTTTTCGCAATCTTAATACATTAATCTTATTATATTATACATATGTTAGACCCCACCTCGAATTTGCCTCCGAAATATGGAATCCTATCCACGTGACTAAGTCACACCGATTGGAAAGAGTGCAGCATAAATTTTTAAATTACCTCAACTTTCGTTCATACCACAGATTTGCATCTAAATCAGATATTTTAACAGCCTTCAACATTGAGACATTGGAACTTAGACGTACCGTTACTGACCAAATGACATTGTACAAAATTCTAAATTACATAATTGACTCACCGGACATATTAAAATTAATTCCTTTTCATGTCCCGATGCGAAGTGGCAGACGTAACACCCTATTCTACACAGACCGAGCGCGTACCACTACAGGGCAGAACGCATTCATGTGCGGGCTTGCAATAGTTACAACAATAACTTTGCAGGCCTGGACATGTGGACATGTTTGATTGTACCCAATCGGCATACAGAAATCGGTTGATTAATGTTTTGCAAGTGAATGATAATTGATTTAATAAGTATATTTACGCATTCCTCCTCACCCATCCATATCATCCACATCCTTCCCACATTTCATATCTTTTTCAAAACTTTTTCTGGTATATTTTTTTTTGTACTGTTTTTTTTTAGTACCTACTTACTACTTGATATTTTATTTATTTATTTAATTTTCTAGTCATTTTTTTTTCTCTCTTTTGAACTTGTTACTTATATACACCTGTGATGAGTATGTAATTGGTCTCATTTTTGTACATCTTTTCTTTTATATAATTTTCAATACGACTGTATACTTATCCAAATAAATAAATAAAATAAAATAAAATAACTTTACCTACGTTACAAACTTACAAAGTTTCTTAATAAATTCAATTGATAATGTGTTCAGATAATAAAAAACTATACCGACCTAAAGCGAAAATCCCACGGCGTCTAAATCTAATTGAACAGGTAGATTTACGAGGGTCCTTTCTTCATAATATGTAAGTGGACTATCAAACTATAAGTTCACCCGACCGCCAGGAACTAGGGGCCCCGTGCAAGAGATCTGAGATCCTGAATCAGGGTGTACCTAATTCAATTTTTGCAGCGATCCTTATGTACGGGCAATAAAGTAAAACGTAACAAAGTACCTATACCTATATCATACTCCCAATGAATCTAAAGCCGGCCTGACACCAGGTAATATTACAACTCATATTTCAACTCATTGGAATAGGAACTGAAAAAATGACATTGTGCCTGACACGATATCATTTAAATGACGTTAACATGTTATCACTCTAAAAACATTATATTGAAATTACATGTCGATATCATAGCAATTATCCCTCTTGACTGTCAAATAACTTGCATTTTTGGGTTCATTAATGATTTATTTATTTATTGTCAACAGCTTTGTACATGCATATTACAATAGAGATTACAATTTAAATGAGCCAATTATAGACAAACATAATTTCAAATTATAATATTAACGCTGAAAGGGTACATAAATGAATAAATTGTTTGAAACCGACTCGCCAATGCAGATCCCGTGCAATATGTGAATCAACTTACACAAATATACGCAAATAATTTCAGTATTTCGATAAGTACCTGAACCCACGAAATAATCACGCGGATACCGTAGGTAGGTTTATAAGTAAATACACAGTCAAATTCATATTAACTAAGCTGGCAATTGTTCTATCTCCATTGGCAAGCGGCCTCAAACAAGATATTGATTCTCGCTAGTTTTCTTATAACATTTTGAGTTTGATTACCTGTTTCGAAATATTATGAAAATCAAATGAGACGCTCTAGCAAAAAATCTACGCGATCTTGATTGGATAGGAGAAAAAAAATCAAGGAGTTTTTTTAGCATACTAAACGAACAACTCTCATTAGAATATCCATTTTCATAGAAAAATGAGATTTTTTTGAAAATAAATGGAATGTATTTCTAATACTTAAAACCGTACATTCAAAGGCCAAATATATAGTGACGCGAGAAGTAATATCCTAAAAAACAGTAGTAAGAACATTCCAAATCATAGCAATTATATCGAAGAACTCCGATATGCCGATATTTTTTTATAGCTAGGAATGTACGTCTGGAATTAAAAAAATATTTCTTCGTTGTATGACGAATGACAATGTAGTAGATAGATAAGCATAGACAAAAGAGACACACACTTTCAGTTCATATGACTTCAAAAATTACTGCAAACACTACTTTTCAACTCATATCCGACATGAGTTGGAATATTACATCGTGTCAGGCGGGCTTAACTATATAATAATTTCAAAAAATATAAAATCATTTTTTATTGTAAATATTCCTAGATTTGAGAGTTGGCCCCGCCCACGCATAACTTCGCAGTAGAGTCGAGGGGTCCTCGTACCATTAAATATGACATAACGCCCCCAGGGCATAGAGGATTTTCATGTTCACTTTTCATATGCGACATTACACGATGACGTGCACCAACCATCAAAGTCAGTTACGAGACGACAATAACAGCCAAGACAGGATGATGAGGCGAACCAAATATGATATCAAATTCAAATACCCACCAGTAAATGTTATAATATGTGGATTTAAAAATTTTAATCATTTTTTACGTGCTCAAATATAAAAGGAAATAAAGCATGAAAATTGATGAAATATCCTCGAATACAAAATCTCAACCAGGGGGGCAATTCTGGTCCGACCGGCGAAATCAAAACCCTAGTGATTACCCATATCATGGATATAATTAATACCTGTATGAAGTTCTATAATATCTTAAGATGTTATAGAACTCCAGATGAAAATTATATCCATGATATGGATATAATTATCATCTGGAGTTGAGCAAGTCAAGCTTTGACTTGCCAAGCTTTGGCAACATTATTTTTACATTTCATGTTGCCAAAGTTTGATAAAATTCTAAATAAGCCAATAAGAGGAAGCTTTGGTGAAGGCCCCATACCAAAAAAACTCACAGACGACTCAGATCGTATGGGCATATAATGAGAAGACAAAATTATCATGTGGTGCTGCTCTGCTATAGCACTCACAGAAAACAGGAAAGGAAAAGGACCTCCATTATCCACGTGGTGGGGTAGTATGACTAAGCTTATAATAGATAAAGCCAAATACCAGCCCCGACAATACAGGACAGATCATCCTAGCGTCGAAGGATTAGGAGAGCCGACCCTACCTAAAGTAGGACAAGGCTAAGAAAAATAAGAAGATTGTTTTTACATACATTCTATACAAGTAAAGACAGTATAACTACGTACGCCTACCGCCACACACACACGTAAATACATACATTTGTCATACATTTTCTGACGAATTTTGTATAGCACGCGTCTTTTGTACCTTATTATTATTCTATGGTCACAAGTCTATTTTTTTAATAGGTACAGTCAGTGAATGTTATGAGAATACGGTAGCCAAGCTCTGAGCTTTTAGGTACTTGAAATCTTACGTTTTATTAATATCATAATGCACGAGAGAAGGTAATCATATCTAATATAATATCCTATAAAAGATAATGCAGTGCACTACACAAGAATAATGCTTATACGTAATATCAAAGTGCATTAGATGGCTGAAACTATAAAACGTGGCGTTAGTATATCTTAAGAAAAAGAGTGAAAGCAGAACAGTGTGTCAAATAAAAGTAGAGAATGAATGGCTTGAACAAGTCGACGAGTATGTCTATCTGGGTAGTATGTTCCAACGGAATGGACGGCCTGATAAGGATATTGAAAGAAGAGTTATGGCAGGAAACAGAGTGAATGGAGCACTTAGACCAGTTATGAATGATCGCAACATATCAAGAGACGCTAAAGTTGTCATTCATAACGCAATCGTAGAGCCAACCCTGACGTATGCAAGTGAGACCTGGACATGGCAGAAGTCGCACGAAAGCAGAATAAATGCAGTTGAAATGAGATCGCTTAGAAGAATTTGTAACAGAACGATGTATGATAGAGTTCGGAATGAAGATACAAGGAAAGAATGTAAGATAAAGAAAGATGTAATTAACAGAATGAAAGTTAACACATTGAGATGGTTTGGCCACTTGGGGAGAATGAACGAAGAACGCCTGACGAAGAAAATATACAAAGCTGACAGGAACGGAATAAGAGGTCGCGGGCGCCCAAGAAAAGGATGGCACGACCATGTAAACGATATTTTGAAAGATGGAAATGTAAGAAGCATGAACAACAGACGAACATGTATAAGACGATGTATGCATGTTGATGAGGCGATGAATGTGTGTCAAGATAGAAAAATGTGGTTCTCTCTGCCTACCCCGTGAGGGACATGGCGTGATGGTATGTATGTATGTAGTATATCTTATACATTTTATAAATACATAGGTATGTTTTACCTAATGTTCTACAAACATATCTATGAACTGTAATATGTTGAAGGTATTGCTGAATTTTATTATTCTTATTTATATATTAATAAAAGTTGATTTAAAATGAATATTTTACGTTATTACAATGGGTTCCTTTATTAACGTTACTCCTGATATTATGCAAAATGTTTTACATAAAAATATTTGCTGATTACTACATCTTGATTTCCTCACTAAAAGTAGGTAGGTGCCTGATTTGCCCCTTTGGCCAAACATTACAATAATCCTATTCCGTCTCCGTTTAGGTATTTATCATCATGTTATAAAGAATAATTTATTTATTTATAGAATCCTAGGATAGAGCGGTGATACCCCAGCGGTAAGGTCGTCGCCTCACATGTGTGAGGTCGACGGTTCGAATCCGGGCGAGGCCCGCACCTCTGGATTTTTAAAAAATCTATGTGCGGATTTATATCACTAGCTATGTGAAGCCATGATCCAATTTGTCTGGTTCCCCTTTCTAAGGGTTACGAAGGTCAGATGGCAGTCGCTTCAATGTAATAACCAGACTCGCCAATTCCATGATCATGGTTAAAGTGTACCCCGATAGAAACGGGACAAAAGCGCTAAGGGGAAAGAAGAAGAAGAAGAAGAAGAAGAAGAAGATAGAATCCTAGGATAAACCTGTGTCTTAAAAATGATGAAAATATTCTATACAAAATTTTAATACATTTAAGGAGTGACTTGGTAACGAGGAGTATAGCGTTGGCCACAACCCACTCGTTTTGACATACACAATTTATAAGTGTATTGACACTAATCAGATTGTTCAAAGAGATTTAATTTTAAAATTGATAAGGTAGGTGTATCGAAAATCAAAGCATTGTCGATGAGAGTTGATAATATTGATTAAGAGCACACAAAATATAAAGGATAATTTTGTTATATTGAAATGAGAGCGATCTAAAATTGATAAAATTTCATTACAAGGGTTACGTGGGTATGTTTGCGGGTTTCCTACAGAAGAAATTAATGTTTAATTACCAGAGGCGGCTTAAGGAATAGCGAAAGAAAAACGAAATAAAAAAAAAATTGAAATTAAAAGCGTTAAAAGCGCCGCATCGTTTTACATTTTGACGGCCAAAAGGTTTATGGCGTTTTGTGGAACAAGCCGTTTACGAATATTCTAGAAGCTCACACAACACGAGTTTTTTATTGCATTAACGAAACGAACTACTGCCTAATTCGAGGCAGTACTTGCCTCCTAATCAACACGGAAAGGTAAATACGCCGTCCGGAGTCGTACGTGTCGCGTCATTTGACCTTCCGCAGTGTGAAATTTAAAATACGAATATACTTAATATTGTAGTATTTTGAAATCTAAAGTTTGTAGTTAATAAAAGGTGTAACATTACAGTAAGTTACTTCTTTTATTCCATGGGCATAAGCATTCCCTTTTGCATTAAATCAAGATTAAAATAAAAGTAAAATTTAAGAGACACTTATTTGCTAAAATATGTAATGATTCTGAACACGCATAAAAACCTTCTGAATTTGTATATAAGAGATTAAAGCAAGCAAATGGCCCTAAAGGTTGTATCTTGAATGTTTTTTATTTGACAATTTTAGGCTTTACATGTTTATTCTGACATGGGGTTTTGTTTTTTCGGCTTTACATAGTGATGAGAAACGGCAAAACCAAGATCAAGACCGGGGTCTTGCAAGCCACGCAAGACCAAGAATTAGGCCCAGATTATAGAATAATTCTCAAGACCGTTCTCCAAATGTGTAATCTCAAGATCATCTTGAGATCATGCTCGAAAATCCGTATTAAAAGTAAAATAAATACGTACGCCGCGCCGTCGAGAAAGCGTACTCGAAAAAAATGTGGATGCAATTCTATAAATAAGTACCTACTTTTTCTCGTGAATGGCGATAATTTCAGCGTTGTTATGTTGGTAGCAATAAGTTGGAATATCTATTTATAGATATTTTGACAGTTCGTTGTCTTGGTAATCTTCAGAAGTGTAGAGAAATTTATGCATAATAATATTATGATAGGTGATTAAATAGTGAAAATGTCGACCATTTTGTTCGAAAGAGGAAAATAAATACAGTTAATAGAACAAGGAAAGGCAGCCATTTCAAAATATGATACAACATGCATATAGAATAATATTACAACATGATATTTACTGAATGTATCGGAAATCTTACAAAATTTAATTCACATGATTAGTTTATGAATGATTGTACGTTAATTACTCCCAGAAGGTTCTAAATAAGATTTTCGATCAATTTTAGTACCGCTAACAATGTAAAATAGTAATTAATGCGAAATTCGTCCGTGTCTATTTTTCGTGTAAAGCGTTGTCTCCTTTTCTCTCGTTGAGATCGTTCTCAAGACAGCGGGATAGCTGTCTCGAAGCAATTTCAACTCATCTATAGATACATTTCGAGACCGGTCTTGAGATCAAGCTCAGTGACTTTTGTTTCTTTAATACCATTTTAGTTGAGAACGTGTTCTCAAGACCAGTCTCAAGCTGGAGAACGAATTTATAATTCGGGCCTAAAACTTCAAGATGTTTGCTCACCACTAGCCTAACCCAAAAACAAAATTGTTAATAAATATAATACCTAGTGATTAATTATTAAGTGAAAAACTTTATATTTCAGTAGAGACGAAGTGGAATATTTATTTATTTGTAAATCACACTTAATTTTCCAATGAAAAACTATATATTTTCTTCATCAGAAATTTTACGCCAAGATCTCACTGTAAAGAAAACTAAATATAGGTACCCTGATTTTAATGAAAATGGTCCATCTAAATCGTAACTAAATGCAGCACTGGTAAATTTCAACGATACAGACAAACAATTATTAAAATACATCAGTGCTTGGTTGTTTGTCAGGTTAATAGATCTCTCCGGTTTCAATTAAACGGTGTAAATGTTTTCACAGGTATGGCGGTTACCTTTGCACAGATTGATGAGCAAGGTACTTACTTTATTAAACAAAATACAAACTTGCAGAGAAGCGGTTGCTAAGTCCAGAGAGAAAAAAAATCTAAAAAAGCATACACCATGCAAACAACTAGAATATGTATAATATGAGCAAGAGCTAGCGATTGCCAGACTCAAGTCATAGTTGGCCTTCGTGGCTCAGTTGGTTGGGTATCTGACTGATGATACAAAGGTCCCGGGTTGGATTCCCGGTGGAGATAGTTTTTAATTGTTTTCAGTCCGGATCTGTGAGAATAAATATCTTTCGTTACCAGAATAAAATAACAGACATTTTAACACGGTAAAAAGTATTGAGTATGTCATTCCATTAAGTTACTGCAAATTTTGTAAAGTAATATTTGGTCGAAGTAAAATCTCCTACCCTGCAATCTACTCATGTTGAAATTTCGGGAAGAAGTATTATAATAAGTGTATTCAACATAAAGGCATCTCTCCAAGTGTTTCAAGAAGGTTTTTTGAATGTTCTCTATTTGGATATTGTAGACTCCATATCGGTGTAATGTATGTATCGTATAGTTTATTGATGTTTTTAAATTGTTTATAGCCGTGGATAACGAAACTAAGTTTTGATATGCTTTTTTTGTAATGGTTTGAAAAAAAAATGTTCGTAGGTTAATTTGTTGTTATTCCCAGATCTCTAATATGTTCGACTTTTTGAAGCATGGTGTTATCCAACTGTCGATTTGTTCAGGAGAACTTTGTTCTCTTAACATATCGACAATGTTTCAAGCCAGGATACGCGAGAATTGTATGCAGAGGTCTACTTTTTTCACGGCTTTTCCAACTTTGAAGTCAAAAAACACCAACTTAGAGGCTTCGCAGCATATATGTTCCATACACGGATTTACTCAGAATCCGGAGTAGAACATTTCGTGTGTCTGTGTGTGTGTGTGTGTCTGTGTGTTTGTGTGTGTGTGTGTGTGTCCGTCCGTCCCTTATAACTTTTGATCCGCTCAATTTACAGAGCCTAAAATTTCAGAATATATAAACAGTTACAGGCCTACAAAACTTTTATACTCGGAATTTTGAATTTTTGTTTCAGTCAGGGGTTATCAACTTTTGAATTTTTATTTTATTTTTCCATATATCTCAGAAACCATAAAAGCTAGAACGCTGAAAATTGGTACAAACATAGACGAATACAAAATCTCAAATAAGTTTTTTCAAAAAAATTCTAGGGTTTCTCAAACATTTTTTACTAAGTAAAGTATTTTTTTATGATAAATAAATTGCCTATATTTCCATTTTTTTTTAAATATCGAAAAAAGCCGAAACACCCCAACTAGATAATTTAATTTTATATAAAAAATATTAACATTGTAGTAGTACATCTCAAATTTTTTTTAACAATTTTTATAAAAATTGAATTTAGTGACGACATCGCTTCATACAATTTGTATGGTAGTCACCTATACACAATATCAAAGAAGACTTAATAGTTTGATACTTCATCTCTAAACATACAATATACATATACCATCATGCTGTTTTCATATTCCGGGTAGGAAAAAAAGACTGACCTCCATACTATCCTATCTTGACTACCTAGGTACATGTGTTGTATAGAAAACTAAATATCATAAAATAATAAATAATTTGTATTTATGGGTTTGGTACTTATTCTTCAACTATACATACTATCGCTGTCGACAGTTGGATCTCATGTGTTACATGCAACTAGTTTATAGAATATGGATAGGTTATAGTAACACTTTTGCGCATAAAACACAATAAAGCACATTTCGTAGTATATATGGTATGTATATATGAGATCAGGGCTGTAGCGCCAATGATGATGATGATTGATGATGGTATGTATGTAGGAAATGTAGGTATAAAATAAAAAAAATATGATTAAAGGATCGTTTCAATATAAAGAGTAAATCTCGAAACATGGTTAAGACGGTGGAAACAAACGCTGTAACAAGAGGGTAGAAAATGGAGTTCAGATAGGGTTGGGTGGTGGTGGTGGTAGGGTGTGATTGCCTCAAGATCTTAATTGTGTTTACATCTAAGATTGATCACTGATAGGGGTAGTAGGAAGGAGTTTCAAGATGCATCCTCGCCACCGTGTTTCAGATTGGAGAGTTTCAACCCCTTGTAGAGAGTTTGAAGATGGTCTTTACTAACCACACAGATAGGTACTCGATTAATAAGAGCTTCGAAATATATATTATAAAACAACTCGATTTTGTGATGTTAATCGTAAAATACGAATATAAAACTGAAAATTACATTTTTGAGTAGTCTACAGTCAATGAAAATCAAATTAACACTTGATATGATTTAATTTGAAAACATCAGTTATGTACAGATTAATTGAAATGTTAGGTTAAGCAACATCAGGGTGAAATGACATATATAAACATGGCCGAAAAGTGTGCAGTACGCATGTACCTATAGTCTGCGCTACAGACAATTTAAGTTCGAATTATTATCTACGGAAGAACGTCAGTTACAGGATACAAAATTAAGTTCAAATATTGACCTATTTAGTTCAAAAGATACTGAATTGAACGAACTGTTTTGATGCTAGAACTTCGCCTTAATGAATGGCGTAAGGGTAGAAAATCCAGAAG
This sequence comes from Molanna angustata, assembly GCA_963576475.1. Taxonomy (NCBI): domain Eukaryota; kingdom Metazoa; phylum Arthropoda; class Insecta; order Trichoptera; family Molannidae; genus Molanna; species Molanna angustata. The sequence continues at coordinate 9,961,719 of OY754985.1, read as the reverse complement.
TCGCTCACCGACCTGATAGAGCGACCCTGTTAAGTCCGCTACATGAACTCAATCACCGATACCCTTCGATATGCCCGAGATCTTTCTGCATGGAGACGAAACATTCGGAGGGTGATTGAATATAGCTGCCATCCTCGGTCATGAGTTACTTACTTACTTCCGATGGACATACAACTCCGGTAGAGCTTTAACCTCCTGAACAATAGCTTTCCAAGCCTTCCTGTCAGCTGCAGTGGACTCCCAGTCATCACAAGTATTCAGCACGTTTAGATCTCGGTAACATTGTCCATCAATCTCTGCCTTGGTCTTCCCAGGGGTCTCTTGCCCAATGGGTTATTTTTCAGGATACGTTTTGTGGCTCTTTCTTCCCCTGATCTGACAACATGTCCAATCCAAGCTAATCTTCTGGACCTGATTTTGCTGGTGATTAAAGGTTGTCCTGTCAATGCACGACTTTCCTTATTGCTTCGTGGTCTCCAGGAACCTTCGGTCATAAGTTCAAGGAAGAAAAATAAGAATTGCACCATCCAACTACCGAAGAAATGTGATAAGTACACAAAATTATTATAGAGGGCAACTTTATCTCCGCTCCTCTATACTTTGACAAAGAAGCATTGGGGTCATATGAGACACGGGGCAAGGTGTCTAACAAAGTTTATTAACCCGCTACAAGTTGAGCAGAACTTTGAGACAAGCTGTGCAGGGCTACAGGATGGCGGAGACTATATAACCTCCTCTGCCGCCGCCAAACTTGCAAACTGAACATTATTTATACAACAAAAATTAATGGCGGAAGGGGTGTTAAAGATAAATTGACCAAAACACCTTCAAATTTAAATTCTATCTGAGCAATATTAGTGAAAAGACGCGTATGTTGGTTTTGGAGTTTAAATTTCTTTTTTCCTTCTCTTTTTCTGTTTAGGCGTTTTCTCTTTTTTCATATACCTATATAATTTTTATTTTATTTTATTATTGCTTCTCGGGCAACTAACAGGTGCTATTGTCAAATAATTATTTAACACGCCACAAATAACAAGTTGCCACATTCTGGAGACTTCGATATTTATCGTCTCACAGATCCAGACTGAAAACACAATTAAAAGCTGTGTATTCACCGGGAATCGAACCCGGGACCCTTGGATCAGCAGTCAGATACCTAACCAACTGAGCCACGAAGGCCACAATTTTTTTATTTTTATCAATATGTACATACATATTATATTTTGTGATCGTCCAAGGCATTGCTGAAAACCAGCTGAACTGTGGGTCTCCACGGGTGTACAGCTGAGCAATTTCCCTATTTTTAAGTAATTGTAACAAATAAATTACTATTTATTATTTTATTGGTTTTATTTCATTAATTTATGTAACTTAATTAATTTATTTTATTTCTTTTATAACACCATTGCTTTACTAACATGAAAAACTATTACAAAGCGCACTTGAGGTGTGTTTTCACGAAAACGGCGCTATATAACCATAAGTATATATTGCCAAAAGTGTATAAACCTAACAATCACTAGTATTTTTTTACCACTAGGTACCATGCAATTATGATTTAAAATTTTTTACACATATTTTCTTACATCCATTTCTCAACAAAAAATATGTAGTGTTTACTAAAAATTTCGTAATGATATTTTTGTGTGTATTGCATATTACGGATTTGTTTCTTTGAAAAATAATCCACCTCTTTAACTTGCCATGTTCGCTTGTGATGCATGGGCACAAGCATGAATAATCGTTGGTTAAAATTGTGAAAGCATACAGGAAAAAGACGATTAGGTATTATCCAAAAGACTAAAATGAATGTAGGTACATACATAAGATCACGAAGAAATCTCAACTATCAGATCATCCTGGCGCCGAAGAATCTTGCCACCCCTAGACCACGTATCATTTAGCTCAAGAAAAGATAGAAAAAGATAAATGACACGTTGTCTAGGGGGGTATGGGAGAGCCAATCCTACCTAGAGAGGAATTAGGCAAAAGAAGAAGAAGTATACCACCAATCGAAATGAGCTCCATAAAAATGCATCCAGACATTGACAATATTTGAAGAAAATAAAAAAAAAATGTGGTGTTGAACCGCTAGTTTGAATTTATTTTGGCAGAGACAATCAGCCGCCCGCTGGGCAGTCCCATTAGCGAATTTCGCGGCGAGTCGTGTGGGGAGTGGGGAGGGATGGGGGGGGGGGGAGCTAAACGGACACCTGGATAGCAGTGGGGGTCAACCTAACAATGGATAACCCCTAATGATGTGATGTCTCTATTGCCGCATCAACAAAGATGATGATATTGCTTGTAAACAATCCTCTACCTCCTGACTCTATTGTTATATACACAATACGCTCCGACACGCTTTGGTTCATAGTAAACAATCAGCTCAGAATCACAAGTAGGTACCTAATTGTAATCACAGGACGTATAGTAAATTAATCAGTAAAGTTAAGGCATAATTTAAATGACGATAATATTATGTCGTTTCAATATTCAGCAATATATAGCTACGTCCACCTCCACCCGCTCCGCATATGGGGACTGAAAACGGCCCCTTCGCAGAACGCTAGTAAGAATGACAAATAATGCATGGCACGAAGAGTAGCTCTAGAAGCTCCTCTGGACTTGTGGTCTTGGCACAATTGTGCAAAAAAATAACAATCAACGTCGGTGAAGATAATATTCACAGACATGGATTGTCGCGAGAGTACTTCAAGCCTGTGACTGTAAAACTGGGCATCAGAGAGTTTACCAAGGACACTCTGTAACTTAATTTTTTTTTACTCAGCAGATTTTAAGGCTGTGAAGTTCTTCTTAGAGACCACTAAATCCGCATGCCCAATAGAACCTTGAAGAGGCCTACGGACGGTAGCGAGAAGCTGTGCTCTGAAGTTTGGTCAGGGTGATGGCATATCTGACATGAGGACGAGTTTACAAGGTAGAATCTATGAAGGTAGCTATTAAAGCTTCCGTGTCCTGTGATGAATTGGGATGTCCAGAAATCTGAGACGGCCTAAGATTGATCAGCAATATATAAATATATTTCGATTGATAAGGGAACTCAAAAAAAGGCATAATTGGTGAACGTTGCGCAAGCGCTTAAGTGATCGTATCTACCAGCCGACGACAGGTCCCGGTTCTCCTATGAACATATAATCCAACTTCGTCTATATTGAGATATAAAGTTTGTCTAAAAATTTGTAATATTAGTTGGTAGGTGAAACCTACAACAATTTTAACTTAATGACTTTCTACTGTACATAGCAATGAAGAAATCACTAAAATTTATTTCAATTTACATTATTTTGAACACAAAGCCCAGAGATTTATGTCTATATCAATTGTACAAAGGTACTTACACCGCTTCTCCCACACAATCTGACAGTTAACCATTATTAAACAACAATCGGAATAATGTCTCTATAACTGTATGTTTGTATATCTGTATTTATGTTGTTATGTACAGCAGTGAGGTATATATATTATTTGAACATTGGCTCGTTACTGGGGCCATTGTTGTGGCACAGAGCCGCGTCCCAGGGGATCAGGCGGAGGACTGCTGGGAGCACCGTTCGCTCCTAAGGGAGGAGGCTGTGGGAAGTCTTTGTCGGGAGTTTACTCTCCCGCCATCAAAAGCGTAACAGATGAGGACATGTTATTGTTTTTGGGTATCTTCCTTACACAAACAACGGCTGTTATGAATTTATAAAAGTGATCTGAGTATTTTATTTATTATAATTTTTATTAATATTAAAAAATGATGACAGCGATACGTATAGCAAAACCAGGTTAATTTATACACAAAAAAATTAACATTAAAAAAAATAATTCTGGTGGATACTAGGTACATGAAACACTGTCTCACGTGTCCTGGAAAAATAAGAACATCTAAATGTTTTAATGTAGACTTTTGAGTCAATTTTAAGTCTCAGTCTAATTGTGCAAAAATATTATAAAATATATGCACACTTGATAAAAAAAATGGTATGTAACAAAGACTTTACTCTTTTCAATACTTTTGTGTAATCTAATCAAACTTTAATCCATTTTCCATAATCCAATATTACAAAATTTTCATTACACATTATTTGTTTTCGATGACAATATACTTATAAAAATGGGGGTCGTAGCCAATACTACACTCTTTACGACCATTTCCAATAGTCCATGCGTGCAAAAATTGTATAGGTATATATTATTCACACTTGATAGTAATATATAAAAACGAATGGGTCGTGGCCAACACTAGAACATTTTACAATGCTTAAACTCAATCAAATTTCAAACCACTTTTCACAGCCCAATTATGCAAAAATTTTGTGTGACAATAAAAATGATTGCAAATTCCTTCACAAATTGGCATTCTTGGCCCACTATGGGATATTAAAGCTAATCAAACAAATGGTTGTGCTATAGACGAACGAAAATGGGAGAGGCAGCTAGGGTTCGAACTTGCTATCTCTGGATTACCAATCCAGTGCGATGGTCGCTCTGTAACAATCAAGTAATAATACATTCTATTTATCAAACAATTCTTAAAGAAGATTCCTTCTGCATCGATCAATTTTTTACTTCGAATACTTTTTTTTAATTGCACATACTCAAACATTGGATTTTTTCCCTGTCGGGAGTCAAATGATGTTTTTATTGGCAAACTTTTTAAAACCTCAATAGAGACGACGCAGGGATATTATAGAAGAACCAGGAACTCGAGGCACCTACAGGGATTATGACCTATCATCGGTTGGTTTACGTGATCACTTTATTCGCTTGCGCAACGTTCATTAATTATGCCTTATTATTGAGTTCCCTTATCAACGCAATTTTGAAAGTTCTATATATTTCTGGGCCTAGGTTGCGGCTCTAAGGGCCTAGGCAGTAAAGGCGGGGGTGGGCGGCCGACGCTGTTGTGCCCTCGTCAATTCTGTACTTAGAGAAGAGCAGGACGAACGTCTTCAGTCTCGCTCGGCAGTTACTCGTCAAATTGTGGCGAATGTTGTTGTGTGGTTCGGGCACACCGCCGGCGCAGACGTCGGGTCAGACATCCTGTGTTGACAACTAGACGTCAAATCTGACAGGTGATGATTGCGTCGGATGCCCCCGGTGTTAGCCCGCGGAACCTTCGGACGCCAACACGAGGACCGAGGGGTCGGGGTACAAGCCCCTCCGACTCGAAACAGAGTATACATATCGGCCGATTTTGAGACCAATCGGAGGCCCTGACGTGTGAGGTTGGATTCTCGGGGGCAGTGGTTGAACCCGATGGATGGTGGATATTTTGTGTTTGTCCGATGTTGCGGCTGCGTCCGGTGGTCAACAGGGCCAATGGGCTCTATAGCGTCGCCGGCGTGGAAGTGGATCGCGATCTCCCTCGAGTTCTATATATTTAAATAATGAGAAATAGATCTACTATTGCTATCTATGAAGTAACAAAGAAACTTTTTTTGTAACGCCATCTATTGAGAAGTAGTCTATTTTGTGGTAAACAATGAAATCAAAAGACCTTTAACATGACGTGACAGTATTTTTGCACTTTTTTACTATCAACGTATTTTTTGTAATAAACAAAGACTGGACCGAGTATTCAAGACCGAAACCACAACTATGAATGCAAGTGCAAGACCATTCTTATCATGCACATGTTCATCACTTGTTTTGGGATATTATAGAAGAACAAGGAACTTAAGGCACCTACAGGGCTTACGACCTGTCATCGGCTGGTTTACGTGATCACCTTATGCGCTTGCGCAACGTTCATCAGTTATGCCTTCTTATTGAGTTCCCTTATCAATGCAATTTTTAAAGTTTTATATATTTTAATAATAAATAACAGATCGTTTGAAAATAAGCTATTTTTACTATCGCCATCTATGAAGTAACGAAGAAATAAAATTTCATTGACTCCCGAGAGGAAAAAAAATCCAATGTTTGCGTATATGCAACTTAAAAAAATATTCGATTTATATGTAGGTATAATCAGTAAATCATAATTGATTAAATAAGCCTTTAAGAAAAAAAAAATTAGGTAACTATAACATTCACAGCCAAATGTATTATTAAAAAATGCTTTTTAATAGACGAATGTGTTTAAAGCTGGTTGGTAACCAGAGGGGTTACCAATCAAAAGTAGTTAGTAACCAGAGGGGTTACTATTAAATATATGTGGTAACCAGAGGGGTTACCAGTAAAGAGAGTTTACTATATCCCAAGTGGATATGATTTGAAATAAGAACACAAGGACAGTGGTTTAGAGAGAAGAAGAAAGAATGGTCAAAAGTAACAATGAGTATATTGATCACAATTAATAGTTTGCTTAAAGGTAAATTTACAATTGATGAAATAACTTACAAAGGAACTTTCTCACGATGAGTAGGTATAACGATCGAGTGTGTCGAAGTGTCCGATTATTCGTATGGTGAAGGTGCTCGCGGGGTCGAGAGATGACCGGTGGTCGAGAGATGAAGTGTCGGCGAGACGGCGTGGTCGAGAAGCGACGGCGTGAAGTGACGACGTGTAGAGGTGTAGACTCCCTTAAATAGTGCTGCGCTGGGGGTAGCAAGTTCAATGTCCTCGAACTTTCTAGATTAATTTATTTGAAGTGTCATACCCAGTTGAGGAGTATTGTCACTTGTTTGACGTTGCGGGCGATGAACTCGGCCTAGCGATAAACAAATGTACTTGCCGTCGCTAGGCGCGCGCTCGAAAGAAATTTCGAGATGTGGTCTGCCACATGTTATTTGATTTGACTGCTTTCGAGGCAACTGCTTCTTCCTCAGGTCGGACGAAAAGTAATACTTAGTATTTTTTTGTAACATAAGAAATAATATACAATTATAACAATACATTTTTTTTACAAAAAAGATACGTAAGAACTTATTGAGTTCCCTTATCAATGTAATTTTTGAAAGTTCTATATATTTGAATAGTGTGTAACAATTCACCTGAAAATAAGACATTATTGCTATTGCCATCTATGAAGTAACGAAGAAACCTTTTTGTAACGCCATCTTTTGAGAAATTGGTTTATTTGTAAATAATGAAAGCAATGTATGAATGTATTAATATTATTAGAAGATAAGGAGGATGCAATGGTGTAAGTCAGCGGGGGATCTGGCAGTTAAAATTCCATTATTTATCCCCAAACAGTATGATTATTTGAACTATGTTTGTACACCCCCTCGTATCCTCTAAACAAACTCCAAGGGGATGATTGAATTTGCGGTTTAAAACCATCATAATTGGCAAACATATGAGGAGAAGTGGAATACATAGGGTCACTCTTACAGCCGATAACCCCTGAACAGTATGTGGTATACATACCCCAAATGTGGGCAAACATCATTTCTGCTGTGTGTTCAAAAAATGGTTGTAAAAACCCATCACATATTCACTGTTCACCTACATTATATTCCATAAATGTTTAGGTATTTCTTTTTAATTTATCAAACGAAGTATAAGGAAACTTGTAATTCACGAATAATCGACGACTTATCTACAAATTTCGAGACAAATTCTTAAATTCGAAAAATTATTTAGAAAGTGAAATGATATCTAATTATTTATATCAATTGATGACTCGACCAATTTCGTTCTCCTATAGCACAAGCATTCATGCTAAATTTAAGGAACGTATGAGCATGTAGGTACTTGTTACAAGGACTCTCAAGGAGAATTCATTATTAAAAAGAATATGTAGTCTTTTTTTTTTACCAAGCGAGGAAATACATTTTGAAACTTTCAATATTTCAAGACTACAAAACACGTTGAATAATTCAGCTATCCACAAAATGCGTTTAATTTCATAGTTATCCACAAAACTCGTTGAATAGTTGGTAAGCCGTTTGACTTCTGTGCGGGCGTCCTGAGTTCGATCCCCAGCAGAGAAATTATTTTAATATATTTCTCACGCAAATGTTGCTTTTCTGGGTTGGAAACACTGGTAACTTGGAAGAAAATGCCATATGGTAATAAACTCGCCACTTGCGCAGGGTGCAAGGAAGTGTTTATTATTATTATTATTCTGTTATCCACAAAACCCTCGGCCTTCGTGGCTCAGTTGGCTAGGTTTCTGATTTCAGAGCGAAAGTTCCAGGGTTCGATTCCCGGCGGAGACACAAATTTTATTTGTGTTTTCAGTCTGGATCTGTGAGACGATTAATATCGTAAGTCTCCAGAATGTGGCAACTTGTTATTAGGTGCGGGTTAAATTAATATTTGACACAAAGTGCCCGTTAGTTGCCCGAGAAGAAATACAAAATAAAATAAATAAAATAAATTATACGAGTTTATTTTATAGTTACCCGCAAAATGCGTTAAATAGAACGCGAACAGGCATAATAATGTACCTGTGAATGTCATATGACGATGACAAGTGTCTGAAGATAACTTTTGATCCGTTTGTCCAAATTTTCCTCGTCATCAGATCCGCAATGAAAATAAAGCACCGAGCTGTGGGACACATTAAGTGGCGTGCGAAAAACGACACGTGCAACCGCGTGCTTAGTCACCGCTTCAGGAACAAGTGTACAAAATGATACACATACATACGTACAACCATCCCATGCGGAATATTTTAATTGAAATCCGCATTTCATGAGCGGAATGATAATTTGCGGATAACGACACATACATGGCAATATTCGATGTTAGAAAAATAATACAAAAGAAATATTACTATGGTGACAATCATTAGGTACCTATAATATATAATGATGCCGTCAAAATTCTCTATCTATTTTTACTTTCCATTACCGTGGAATAGTTGAGAATTATATGATTTCATATTTTATATGAGTATAGTAGGTAGGTCATGTAGTAAATTAATATTGAAATCTTGTCCCCAGAATCCTCAAAAGCTACGTCTTTGAAATAAAGAACACACACTAGAACACAACATATTTACATATTTATTCTATTGAGTCAGTTTTTATTCAATTTTAATTAAAATATTTTTATTGTAAAATAAGTTTTGATAAAACCCTTTTTGAATTGTTTACTGTAGATTTTTGATTTAAACGAACGAGAATATGGAAACTAGTTGCGTATGAAAGTATTTTACTTTTTAAATTACTTTTCTTGCTGTTAAAGAAAATCAAAATTTTACACGATAAACACGAAAAAATATTGAATGTAGCACATGTGGTGATATACAATATTTATTAGTGTTTCATAATTAAAAAGTAATAAGTAGGTATGCATATTTGTGTACTATAATATGAAATAAAAATCTATGGCTCTGAGATAAAAATCGCGTCAGAGATTGGATTTATGACAGGTATTATGGCGGACATTGGGACCTGGTTGTGTGAGCCCATATGTTTGTTGACGTAATTACAATTGTGATTACAGAAAGATGAGATTGTGTACATATTTAGTCTGGAACGGGAAAAATCACCTGGTTCATAATTACATACAATTGTCAATAAAAATTGTAACTGCTAGCCCTAGAACAGGATTTCCTAGTTGGGCAGCAGTAATCTACTACTTATTGTTGTCATTATAAATATGGTGTGATAAAAGGTAAAATAAAATAAATAAATATGGCTATACTTAGATGATACAAGGGCCTTAAGCATGTTTTTTTACATCAATTTCTCAACAAATATCATTAGAATACCTACTGTGATTATCGTAATTATGTGTGTACCTATGGCGAAATTATTATTTTATTTTATTTTATTTAGAGGACAACATACAGCATATAATAAATTATATAAAATAAAGATGATTTGATTAATAATAAAGCCAATTACAGGTTGTCGCTGAAGTTATTGTAGTATATTAAGATACATTAGGAATGGTTACATATTATGGTGACATATTGTGTGAATGATGTGTGAAATTGCATATATAAATGTGTGCAGTATATTAAGCGTTAAATTTGATTATGAGGATGAAATTTTAAGTTTGATATATTTTTTAAATGTGGGGGCGCTAAGTAAGAATATGTCAATCTCTTGGAAATGCCTTTTATATGTATTACAGATTCTGTAGATTGTTGCATGTTGAGCATAGTTGGTGTGTTGAGTGATTATGTAAGACGTCTTTAAAAAAAATGTAAATCTAAGATAAAAAAGTGAAATATTTAAAAAGCTCGAAGTTATTTCACATTTAAGACAACCATATAACTTAGTATAGGAAATGTATGCATACGAACATGTTCTAAGGACATATTCATGATTAGTAAAAACGAATGCCCAAAAAAGGCATCGGATGATATGATGATAAAATGACAGTCATGTTAGTAGGAAAATCAGTCACAGTAACGCTTTTCAGATCACGTCCATAGTGGTTATCCAACACTGATTGATACAGATGATGCTGAGTTTGATGACGGATGATGAGGGTGGAATTTGAATGGTAAATTTTGATACCTGTACCTAGTAGGTACCTACATGAAGGACCATAAATTATCCGATAGGGTGGAGTTGCCAGAAACTGGACCCAAAATTCGTTTCGTAAAATTTCGCACTGTTAGTGTTAGAGAACGATTGGCTCGAGCAAGTCGACGAATAGATAGGTAGGTACTTGAATAGCATATTTCAACGGAATGGACGGCTTGATATAGCGACCGAAAGAAGCGTTATGGCAGGAAACAGAGTGAATGGAGCACTTAGACCAATTATGAATTTTCCCAACATATCAAAGGATACCAAAGTTGCCATTCATAACAACATCGTTGTGCCAATCTTGACATATGCAATTTTATTATAATATTAAATTACTATAACCACTTGAATTGAGTATGACTAGTTTCGGGAGAAACTGACTTTCCATCGACAGGCGAATTACAACTGTATTTTGCCTGTCGATGGGAGGTCAGTTTCTCACGAAACTAGTCGCGTCATACTCAATTCAAGTGGTTATAGCAATTTAATATTATAATAAAATTGAATTATGGAATACCACAAGGTAACCGTCGAAACAATGAATATTCTTAATAGTTCCCTCATCATCATACATTACATTAGAGCGTTAAACTCAATTCAAGTGGTTATAGCAATTTAATATTATAATAAAATTGAATTATGGAATACCACAAGGTAACCGTCGAAACAATGAATATTCTTAATAGTTCCCTCATCATCATACATTACATTAGAGCGTTAAACTCAATTCAAGTGGTTATAGCAATTTAATATTATAATAAAATTGAATTATGGAATACCACAAGGTAACCGTCGAAACAATGTAAATTCAAGTGGTTATAGTAATTTTATATTAGGTATAATAAAATTTAATAATGGAATACCACAAGGTAACCGTCGAAACAATGTAAATTCAAGTGGTTATAGTAATTTTATATTAGGTATAATAAAATTTAATTATGGAATACCACAAGGTAACCGTCGAAACAATGTAAATTCAAGTGGTTATAGTAATTTTATATTAGGTATAATAAAATTTAATTATGGAATACCACAAGGTAACCGTCGAAACAATGTAAATTCAAGTGGTTATAGTAATTTTATATTAGGTATAATAAAATTTAATTATGGAATACCACAAGGTAACCGTCGAAACAATGTAAATTCAAGTGGTTATAGTAATTTTATATTTGGTATAATAAAATTTAATTATGGAATACCACAAGGTAACCGTCGAAACAATGTAAATTCAAGTGGTTATAGTAATTTTATATTAGGTATAATAAAATTTAATTATGGAATACCACAAGGTAACCGTCGAAACAATGTAAATTCAAGTGGTTATAGTAATTTTATATTAGGTATAATAAAATTTAATTATGGAATACCACAAGGTAACCGTCGAAACAATGTAAATTCAAGTGGTTATAGTAATTTTATATTAGGTATAATAAAATTTAATTATGGAATACCACAAGGTAACCGTCGAAACAATGTAAATTCAAGTGGTTATAGTAATTTTATATTAGGTATAATAAAATTTAATTATGGAATACCACAAGGTAACCGTCGAAACGTATGCAAGTGAAACCAGGATAGATACATCATGTCTATGTATAATTATTGTTCGTCTGTTTTCGAGATTACAAATACTATGGTGTTTAGCAGATTGCCGGTAGTTGGAGAATTTCAATTTAATAATATCTGTAAAATATTATCATTATTAGTAAATAAGTGATATTTTGAATATTATTATTTTGCAGTGACATCTATGGTATTTCAGTGAGGTTTCTTCACTGAAGTCTGTGATATGGTATGTTTATTGGGATATAACTTACCAAGTTTACCCATAGATGTCTCTCATGTGTTTTGTACTGTGAATATAATTAGGTACAATATTTAATTTAGAAGAACATTCTAGAATATTTAATTATTGTTAAAACAATAGGTTTTATAGACATACAAGAATAAGAAATTGTTGTTATAGGTGAAAATTGGACATTTTTCATTCTGGTTCAGACTGCCAACAATAAGACACACTTTGTAATTATTAAAATTGTAATAAATGATATTATAACTACAAGAGTTGTTCATTTATAAGTTTCTTCTCCACAATTTAAAAATATTCTCTTTTACCAAAAGAAGAGATCATTTCATGGCGCAGTCGGTTTAAAAGAACTTCATTCCAAAGGAATATCTGAAGATCTTCATCCCACGGACAGTGGGATCAAACAGGAATCAAACAGGACACAAGTAGAAGAGTTCTACGGCGTTCCAGTTTGGATTGAGTATTTTGGCAAGTACTTATTTGGGAGGTATCTGCAAGGAATCCAGGGGAGTATCCAGGCAAGGAGAAAACCAGGAGCAGAGGACCAAGGACACAAGGAACCAGGTACGGGTCCAAGGTGCAGTTGGCAGCCAGTTGCTGGAAGCTGGAAAGGAGGACTGGAGCAGTCCATTTTTCTTGGAGATTCCGGAGCTTGCTGAGGGTCTACCAGAATCAGGAGAAGAAAAGATCAGTATTGTCTATTTTTGTTGTATAAATTTTAATTTGAGTCATGTATTTTTTTTGATTTTTTTTTTTATTATTTTTATTGTATCTTGTAAATTTGAACTTTGTATATTTTTTTTTAATTTTGTGTTTGGAAAATGAATGCTAATGCCAGTAGCAGTAAAGGGGTTTCTGGACAGTCTCAGAGATTGTTCCAGATGGACATCCCAAAATTCAGTCATAGTACTGATAATTGGGATAATTTTCTCACAAGATTTGAACAAAGTCTCATTTTATATGATGAAAATAGTATTTCAGCGATTCAAAAAAGGGCACTATTTCTCAATACGTTGAGTGAGGAATCATTTTCATTATTAATAAATTTATGTGTTCCTAAGAAAATAACTGATTTTAGTGTCGAAGATTTGATGAAAAAATTGAAAGAGTATTGTGAAAATGTATCAAATGTATTTGAATATAGGAGAAAGTTTTATTCGACTAAGCAGGATTTACATGAATCAATTAAGGAATTTGCAGTTCGATTACGGAAATTATCGGTAAATTGTAAATTTGATAAATATCTGGATTTTGTGTTGAAAGATATATTTATTCTAGGTATAAAAAAATATAAGGTTCAAGAAAAATTGGTTCTTGAAGGAGAAAATTTAAAATTCGATGATTGTGTTAATTTAGCTTCTATTGGTGAATCATTTCATCTGGAACGGGAAGTTAGTCACAATTCGACCAATAGGGTACAAGTATTTGGTAACCTTGACAATAATAAATTTTCGTCTAACAAGTTGTATGATAGAGAAAAAAATGTATTGTCAAATAAAGCTTGTAACTATAATCGTAAGAATTTTAAGAATAAAAAAACAAATAGTTTTGAAAAAGAATTTTTATGTTTTCGTTGCGGATTGAAAGGTCACATTAAAGCGAATTGTAAAGTGAATATTGAAGGACAGAAAAATACAAAAAAAAAAGTTATTAATGTGTTGAATACAATTCAAAACAATGACAGTTCATGTATGATTGATGTGTTTTTGTTTGACAAGTCATTTAAATGTTTATTAGATTCGGGTGCTTTCATTTCTGTATTACCAGAAGATTTATATAGAAGATATTTTCATAAGATGAAAATATTGGAATATAATTTAGAAGTTAAGGCTTATTCAAATATTAATTTGAAAGTATTGGGAAAAATTAACCTACAAGTAAGTTATAATGAAAAAACAAGGTTTTTAGATTTTATAATTATTAAAAATGGAAGTGAAATTTTGTTAGGTCGAAATTTTTTCAAAGAATTCGAGATTGGGTTTTCCGGTATTTATTTTTCGGAAATGGTTAACAATAATTTTAAGGAAAATGGTGTATCAATTTTAAAAAAAAAATTTCCAAATGTATTTTCGAATAATATAGGTAAGTTTACAAAATATGAAGTAGGTTTTAAGATGGTTAAGGATCATCCAGTTAAATTTTGTAAAGCACGACCAGTTCCATTGGCTTTAAAAGAAAAAGTTGAATCGGAATTAAATTTAATGTTAGAGCAAAACATTATTGAAAGAGTAAAATTTTCGGAATATGCAAGTCCTTTAGTTATTATTCCGAAAAGTAATGGTACTCTTAGATTATGTGCAGATTATAAGAGAACGATAAATCCTTATGTTATGGATATTAAATATCCTTTACCGGGAATTAATTATTTATTAGAAAAAATTAGTGGAGGTAAGGTTTTCGCGAAAATTGATTTGAAGACTGCATATTGTCAAATTGGTTTAAAAAAAGAGTGTAGAGAGTATACTACGATAGCAACCCATATGGGTTTATTTCGCTACAAAACATTAATATTTGGATTAAAGGTTTCACCAGCTTTGTTTATGCAAGTAATAGATTCTGTCACGCAAGATTTACGAGGTACGTCAGTATATATAGATGACATTCTAATATCAGGAAAAGACGATGAAGATTTATTTAATAATTTATTATCGTTATTTATTCGTTTAAATGAATGTGGTTTGTCAATTAATGAATCAAAGTGTCAATTCTTTACAAAATCAGTAGATTATTTAGGTTACAATATATCTGAGGAAGGAATTAAACCGTTAGTTGATAAAGTGGAGGCGATTAGATTGGCTCCAATTCCTGAAAATACTACACAAGTGAGGGGTTTATTAGGTATGGTAAATTACTATCGTAATTTTATGCCGAATATTGCTAAAATTCTGTCTCCTTTATATAATTTGTTGAAGAAAGATGTTAAATGGGTTTGGTCACAAGAGTGCTCAAATTCGGTACTAGAGATTAAAAATATTTTATCTTCGGATTTAGTTTTAATTCATTATAATAAAAAGTTACCGTTAAAGGTTGTGACAGATGGTTCATCTAATGGTATTGCTGCTACTTTATTACACATTTTTGAAAATGGGTCAGCGAGACCTATAGCTTTTATTTCAAGGAAATTAACAGAAGCGGAAAAGAAATATTCAATATTAGATATTGAAGCATTAGCGATTATTTTTGCTTTACAAAAATGGTTTCATTATTTATATGGAAGACATTTTATTTTAGAAATTGATAATAGGGCTTTATGCCATATTTTAAAGCAGGATAAAGATATTCCTCAATTAGCAGCAAATCGGTTACAACGCTACGGGGTTATTTTGTCAGCATTTGATTATGAAGTACAATTTGTGAAATCAGAAAATAACTGTTCAGATTTTTTATCGAGGTGTCCTATAGAAAAGGATGAAACATTAGATGTTTCAGATTTAGAAAATTTTAAAAGTTTAAATTGTATTGATATTAATTGTGATTTTGTTTTTCTTCTAGATGCAGAAGAAAATTTCAGTATCAAGTTTGATGAAATTTTAGAGGAAACTAAAAAGGATATTTTGTGTAATCAAATTATAGATTATTTACAAAAAGGGTGGCCTTCACAAATAAATAAACAATCAGATGTATGGCCTTTTTATAAAATAAAAGATGAACTAAGCATTTATAAAGATTGTATTATGTGGCAACACAAGGTAGTTGTCCCGAGTTCATTAAGGAAGAGAATTTTAAATTTGTTACATGATTCACATCAAGGTATTGTTAAAACTAAAAATCTAGCGAGAAATTATTTTTATTGGCCAGGCATAAATAAAGATATTTCTGTTATGATAGATAGTTGTAGTATATGTAGAAGTTGTCAAGAAAATCCTCATAAATAAGTTTTATCTCCTTGGGAAAGTCCTGAGAAGGTTTGGAGTCGTTTACATATAGATTTTTTACAATATGATGGTATTGATTGTTTGGTAATTATAGATGCTACTTCAAAATGGTTAGAATGTATTGTAATGAAGAATACTTCATCTAATTGTATGTTATATGAATTGGAGAGATTATTTGTTAATTTTGGTTTTCCTGAAACAATTGTGAGTGATAATGCTCAGAACTTAAATTCTCAAGAATGTAAGCAATTTTATGATAAATGGGGTATCGTTCATTTGACGTCTCCTGTTCAATATCAACAATCCAATGGTTTAGCGGAAAATTCTGTTAGAACGCTTAAAAATTATTTAAGAAAAATAGTTATTAGGGGAAAATTGCTTATTAATATTCAAAGTGATATTAATAAATTTTTAATGGATTATCGAAACACACCTCATTCGTCAACTGGATGTGAACCAGCAGTTTTAATGTTTGGTAGAAAGATTAGAAATAGATTTCAATTATCTTTACCAGGGGATCATTTTGATCATTTGTATGACATACCAGATAAGATTAAATCTAATATTAAGAAAAGTCAAAATAAACAGAAATGTTATTATGGTGGTAGAAAGTACAAGAAAAATAAATTTAATATTGGTGAAAAAGTTCTCGTAAAAGATTATCGACCTATAAATGGTAGAAAATGGGTAGAAGGGATAATTTTTAAGGTTGTTTCTAAAAATGTTTATTTGGTTAAGGTTAATCAGTTAATTTGGAAAAGACATTTTAATCAGTTACGTTCTTTGTGTCAAGGTTTAGAGAATGGTGACTCAAGAACCGATGGAAACTCTGATGAAAGATTGGAAAATCTTTCAGATGAGGTTTCATTGGAAAATTTAAAATATTTTCCTGATGAAGCCGTTTCTTTGTTTCAGAGTGAGACAGTTCCAGACTGGAGTAATCGTCTGAGACCCAGGAACCGAGTTGTCAATTATAAAGAATAATATAATTTTGGTTTATATAATTGGTTAATTATGTTGTTTTGGTTTATTATGTTGCAAGGCAACAAATATATTATTATTATTTTGTTTTTCTCCTCAAGGGTGTATTTTTTATTTTAAGTTGGGGAGTGTAAAATATTATCATTATTAGTAAATAAGTGATATTTTGAATATTATTATTTTGCAGTGACATCTATGGTATTTCAGTGAGGTTTCTTCACTGAAGTTTGTGATATGGTATGTTTATTGGGATATAACTTACCAAGTTTACCCATAGATGTCTCTCATGTGTTTTGTACTGTGAATATAATTAGGTACAATATTTAATTTAGAAGAACATTCTAGAATATTTAATTATTGTTAAAACAATAGGTTTTATAGACATACAAGAATAAGAAATTGTTGTTATAGGTGAAAATTGGACATTTTTCATTCTGGTTCAGACTGCCAACAATAAGACACACTTTGTAATTATTAAAATTGTAATAAATGATATTATAACTACAAGAGTTGTTCATTTATAAGTTTCTTCTCCACAATTTAAAAATATTCTCTTTTACCAAAAGAAGAGATCATTTCAATATCTATCATAAATATATTTTTTCTATGGGTATATACATAATTATTTATTTATTTTTATTTATTTATTTATTATTTAGAAAACAAACAGGATACAATGGTATAAGGATAAATACAATATGAAGACTTAACAGTAAGGAAAGTTCATTGTACCCCAATAATATGTTTTCACATAAGATATAGGGTGAACTTGTTTTTGACTTATTAAGTAAGTTTAAAAGTAATTAATATAATACTTGTATGTAGTGTGTATCAAGTAAGTGGATATGTGTTATATTTGATGTATACATATGTATTATATACATATTATAACAATATTGTGTATATATTTATGTATGCGAGATAGATTGTGAATGAATGTGATTATTTATCGAATTGTTGTAATATGTATGTTCTGAAATCCGCCTGTGATTTATGTACTATATCGAAATGTTTAAAATATGAATTGTAGTTGGAGCAACTTCGTCTAATGTAATTATTTTGTGAGTAGTTAGTGTTACGTCGGTCGACATAGAACAAAAACTGAGATCTGAAATTGCGTGATGGACAGTAAAAATTTAATTTAGAAAGTAAGTAAGGCGAGTCTACACGGTTATGCATAATTTTGTGAAGGTACATCATGTCTATATGTAGTTGTTCGTCTGTTTTCAAGATTATAAATATTATGGTGTTTTGCAGATTTCCGATAGTTGGAGAAATATAATTTACCACGATAGTCTGTACTGCTTCTAGTCTATTGATGTATGTTATTAGAAAAGGATGAAAATACAACTGATGAAAATTCTAGTACACTCCTGACATATGTATAATACAAAGTTATAAGTGTTTTTTTCTAATTTAAAGGGTTTTGAGATTCTCAAAATAAACCCCAGCATTTTATATGCTTTCCCTATTGCCTTATCCATATGTGGTGCAAATGACATCTTTTCATCTAAGGTGATACCAAGATCCTTTGTTTCTTTGACTTTTTGTAGGGGATTATTGTCAATTAAATATATGTAGTTGATGGGTGTTTTATTTCTCGTGAAGGTAATTGTTAAGCATTATATAGAGTTATATATTATATATAGTTATATATTTTGATTGTATGACCGTAACATAGTAATTGGCGTTACAATCTTGGTTTTTGTATTAATTAATTCATTTTGAAAATATATGTTATATTATAAAACTGTATGTAACCATAAGAAATAAATAAATAAATAAATAATAAGCGCAAAGTGCATTGTTTAAGCGCTGTTTAGTTTTCCATAGACATCTGTTCATTTTTTCTCCATGATTTTATCTGTCAAAATTCTCTCACGTCCCAAAAATAAAAATATAAATTACATGACTGGTCAGTAAGTAGGTATCTCACCTTACTCCCATTAGGTTCATATCATTTCTATATTCGCTAAATTATTATTGGTTACTTTCAGAATCGCTCTGATTCTGCTATTTGAGTTCGCGTTACCCAAATAAGGTAGTCCTTCTACTTCCACCTTTCCATCGGGAGTAAATTTGAATTGCAAATTAGCAATAAGTCCCGATATTATTGAGCGTTGCGCAGAGTGAAGTGGTCTCGTATGCTAATTGTGTGTTTTTATTTGATTACGTACAGATCTGCGACACGTTTCGAAAAGTGTTGGGGTTATTATCGGGACAGTATAATCAGAGGGGGAGGTGGACTATAGAAAAAACAAAAGGAGCGAGTGTAAAATGCGCTGTGGGTGAATTGCACGAAAAGATTATTGGAAAAGAATTTGAATAAGAGTAATAATTGAATAATACACAACAATAAAGAACAGCGTTATTAAACTTTTGACTATAGTCATTGAGACAGCACAACAGCGTTTAGATTCTCAAACCTCACAGTCATTATTTATTTTATTTTATTTTTAATATATTTTATAATACAAATCAATATATAAATTCACTAGTAATAATATTCTTACATATTTTTCCCTGCAGTACCTCATCAAAAAGATTACAATCTTGTGCTTGATGAGGGAAGCACTTATAACAAAATAAAATATCAATACAAAGCAACGTCAACATAAAAGTAAAAGTAATTAAATCAAATCATACATGAACAAAAAAAAAATCAAATAAACATCATAACAAGGTTGAAAATAAATGAAAAAGAAGAATACTCAAATTAGAAAACACATCAGAATACATATTCAAACAAAAAAAAAAGAAAAACATGAAAATAATTGAAAAATGAGTAATATAGAATAATAGACGATTCAAATATATCAAAACACATATTCAAAAATAAAAAAAGAAAATACTGGAAATTGAAACAAATCAAAACAACAAAATCGAAAACTACTATTTTAGAAAGTTAAGTGCAATTTTAATTTATGTTTAAATTTTTTAAATTCTTTTATCTGCTTTAATTCATTTGGGAGGCAATTGAAAAATATTATTCCCAAATAAATGTAGTTGTTTTGTAATTGTCCTGTATTACATTTGGGTATTATATACTAATAAAAAACAAAACAAACAAGATTTTATGTTCCGCGAAAATCTATTCCTATATTCAGGACGATTCTCAATGTGTTTTATGCAGTATTCGGTTATATCAAATAATTGAATTGATGAAAAAATAATTATATATATAATGGAGTGTATTAAGCTTTAAATTAAATAGTTGCTCTGTAAAAAGAGAAATTTATTATTAAAATAATTATAAAATACAATAAAAGTAATAATAACATAAACATAAATAAATAATAATGATAACAAATATAATTTTACATGTAAAAAGAGAAACGACATTAAATGCTTTTAGTTCCTCCTTTTTAGAATCTTAACTGTCACTTTAAAACAAATATAAAACTAAAACTTTAATATAGAACCTATTCAAATAAAAATGAAATAAGTACTTCTAGGTGACATCTATGTAAGTACTTGTTTTACATTCCCCCCCCCCCCCAAAAAAAAATTATATAAAACAATACTACTAAATTAATATAATTTTTATACAAAATAATACTTAATGTAATACAATTTTTCATCGGCTAATACAATTTTTTTTTCTATATATTTAATCTATAATTGGAACAAGTTTTGTGATATGAAAAAGGTTTGATTCTGATTTCTTGTGACATGTATCTATTCTGTATATTGAGTTTGAAATTTTTTCTAAAATTTTATATGGTCCAATTTTTAATTCATCCAATTTTTTTCTGTTTAATCGATTTCCGTTTTCAACAAATACAGAGTCTCCGATTTTTAATTCGCATTTTGTCCTGTTTTTGTCGAAATGTTGTTTATTATAATTGTGTGATTTTATCGTATTTTTTAAGGCAAGTTTTCGATCTTGGAATAAATCATTAAGTGTTTTTTCCTGTTTTAATTCATCTGGCAAAATAGTAATATTTTTTCCTTCTAATAAATATTTAGGGGCAAATCCAGTTACTGTGTGTTCTGTTGTATTATATCTTAGGATACATTCATGTGCTATTGTCGTCCAGGCCAATTTTCCTTTCCTTTCATTTACCTTACATCTTATTTTATTAACGATTGTTTGGTTAAGCCTTTCATTCAGGCCATTTGAAAAAGGTGCATTAACTGCGGTGAAGACAATGGGTATATTCTCATTACTTAAAAAGTTTTTAAAATCTTTTGAATTTATTCCCGGATATTGATCCGATAGAATCATACCAAATTTATTTCCTTGCATCGCTTTTCGAACAAGGTTTATAAAGTCACTCGAACTTTGACTTTTTGAAGTCAAAATATAGGCATACCTCGTGAAATGATCTACAAGAAGATGTAAGTATGTCTTTGTAGAACGTGAGCCACCAAATCCACCAATTGTATCTATAGACATTATCTCAAATGGGTAAGTTGCAGGACCTAAATGAGACATAAGTCCAAATTTATATTTTCCTCGAGATTTGTTTTTTATGCATATTTCACATTTTTCGCAGATTTTTTTTAATATTATCGGTTAAATTTTTTGTAGAAATGTAGAATGTGTGTAGAATGGTATAATTTTATTTTGCATTTGTTTTGTTCCTATATGACAGTAAAGATAATGTATATTTTCTATAAATTTTTTACTAAATTCCTCTGATAGTATTATTTTTTCTTTTTTTCCAATTTTTTTGTAGTATATTTCATCTTTCAATTTTAATTTATTTTTATTATTTTTCAAATCTTCATTATTTTTCTGATCATTTTGTATATCCCCTAGTTTTATTAAGTTTACGATTCTTAAATTTTCTTCCTGATTTTCATGTGGTTCTAACACCGGATTTCTGCTTAAACAGCCTGCTTCTAAATTGTATTTTCCTGGAGCGTATATTACTTCAAAGTTAAATTGAGATAGATAATAAGTTAATTCTCCTAGTTCTTCATCTGTTCTGGCTTTTATATTCATTCTTTCTAGTGGTTTATGGTCTGAGTATACCATGAATTTTTTTCCTATGAGCCAATGTTGCCAGTATTTTACTGTCTCCTTTATTGCTAAGCATTCCAAATATATATTGCCTTTTTCTTTTTTTGAGTTTCATTTAATTTTCTCGAAAAATATGCACATGGTTTTTCTTCTCCATTTTTTTGTGGTTGTTTCAAGACAGCTCCTATGCCCTGTATACTCGCATCTGTGTAAATATTTATTGGCAAATCTGGATTATATATTGTTAAAATAGGTGTTGAACAAAGTAATGTTTTAATTGTTTCAAATGATTCTTGACATTTTTCTGACCAAATAAATTTTTGTCCTTTTCTCAACAAATTATGTAAAGGGTCTAAAATAATCGATATTTTTGGCACATATTTAGCATAAAAATTTATTTTTCCTAAAAATTGGCGCACATTTTTTTGTGTTCTCGGAAGAGGAAATTTTTTTATAGCAATTAAATTATCTTTTAATGGACTTATTGTGTTATTCTTGATTACATGGCCTAAATACTTGACCGAATTTTGTGCAAAGTTGCACTTGGAAAATATCAATCTAAAACCTTCTTTCAAAATTGCTTTTAATAATAATGATAAGTGATTAATGTGTTCTTCAAATGTTTTTGAAAAAATCAATATATCATCTATATAATTCACTGTGAAATCTGATAGTTTATGTTTCCTTATAATGCTACTTAAAATTCTTTGGAAAATTGCTGGTGAAGTTTTTAAACCAAATGGTAAACAGGTCCACTGAAAATGACATTCTTGTGTAACAAATGCTGTTTTTTTTTATCTTCAATTTTCAAAGGAATAGACCAGAATGCTGAGTTTATGTCCAATGTTGAAAAAAATTTACAATCTCTCGTTTTAACCATTAAATCCTCGATCAATGGGAAAGGTTGTGACTGAGGAATTATAATTTTATTTAAATCACGAAAATCTATACACAATCTTGATCTTTTTCCGTCTTCTTTTTTATATGCCAAAGTCACCGGTGCCGCGAAAGGACTATATGACTCTTCTATTAATTTGTTTTTTAACAAATTGGATACCTGTTGTTCTATTTTATTTTTATCTTCAATAGTGCATCTATACGGTCTTTTACTACAATATTTATCTATTAATAAATCAATATGTGCTTCATATCCTTTTACCATACCTATATCATATTTATCTTTAGCAAAGAGTGATCTATAATTATATATCAATTAATCTATTTTAGACTGTTGCTGGAGGTCTAGATGATTTATTGTAATTTCAAAATTGCCTACTTCTATATGTTCATTAAAGTTTATTTTATATTCATCATTACTTTCATCCTTTTTCTTTTTTATTATATACAAATATTTATTATTATTAATATATAAAATATTTTTTTCTTCCATTTCATTACCTGAGAACCCAGGAATTATTTTTTTATTATTTTCATTATCTACTTTGTCATTCTCGTTTTCTTTTATAAGGCTTATGTATTTTTTTTGAGTAATATCTAATTTTTCATTTTGCATAAACTTAAAATTTTCTATGCAATCTAATCCAATCAAGAAATCATAATCGAAATTGTCTTTATCCATAGCAAAAACATTTATGTTTTTCTCAATATCAAAAAACTTAATCTTTAAGGTTACAATACCCATAGTTTTTTTCACACCATTAATCGTTTTTAAATTAATATTTTTCTTATTATTATTTATTTGATTATGTTTCAAGCACAATAATCTCGAATTGATTAAAGATACATTTGATCCTGAGTCATAAATTTCCCAGATTTTTAAAGTATCATTTATTAACAATTTAGTTTTGATTAATGGTGTAATTATAAGTTTTTTGGATCAATTTCATTTAATTCTGTTTCTAATTCAGAGTTATTAACATTTCTTATATTATATTCTCTTTTTTTTTCATCATTATTTTTGTTTTGGAACCAACATGATGATTCGGGATGATAACGAATTCCCTTATTTTGTCTTTCACAAATTCTGCATGGTTTGTCTCTGATATAATTTTTTTTAATTTTATTTTGAATACTAGTCTTTTTTCTGAATAATTTTTATTTGCTAAATTTTCTAAACCTCTAATGTTATTAAATAAATCGCTAGTTTCCTTCATGTTGTTTCTATCAATTTTATCAGATATAATATTTGGTAGTCCCGTAACAATCAGATCAATAAGAGTGCATTTATCTATCGATTTATTTATTTCCAATAAAAGTCTTTCTTTTTTTAAAGCATATTCTAATAATGAGCCTTGTATATATTTGAATGACATTGCATACCTGATTGGTGTCCAACCTTTGTGTGCATAAGTTTTACAAAAGTTATCTTTCCATGTTGACCATTCTGAGTTTACAGTATATTTTATAAGCATTGACCTGTACCAGTCAAGACATGACTCATCCAGAAATAACCTAAGTGTTTCAATTTTCTTAATATCTTCTTCAATTTCCAAACGAGTACATTCACTTTCAAAAATATTTATCCATTGTGATACGTTAGAAGTTTTTGTCGTAAAATTTTCTATAACAAAATTAACTGCTAATTTTTTTATATTATTAGGTTTACAAATATCTTTTTGAGCTATAAAATTGTCAATAATTTTTGTCTCCTGTATTTTATTTTGTGTAATTTCCTCCAAATATATATTATCAAATTGTAAGTTACCATCTTCATCTATGTATGTTTTTTGTAACTCATCTATTAACGTTATCCAAACTCTTCGTACTTGGTACCTTTTTGTTATACTTCTTTTTACTTTAATAAAGGCACTTGTTTTTATTATTTCTTTGTGTTTGCTCACTGGTTGTAGCTCTTCTGGTATAGCATAAACCTTGTTATCAGTTGTGGTGATTGAGATTATATTATAAACATTTGTTTTTCCATCACTTCCAGGTAATATTTTAAATTCAAAATGAAGTTTCACCATTTTATGTATCTTGATTTTGTCGTTAAACAATAATGTCGTTTTATAATGGAGTGTATTAAGCAAATTAAATAGTTGCTCTGTAAAAAGAGAAATTTATTATTAAAATAATTATAAAATACAATAAAAGTAATAATAACATAAACATAAATAAATAATAATGATAACAAATATAATTTTACCTGTAAAAAGAGAAACGACATTAAATGCTTTTAGTTCCTCCTTTTTAGAATCTTAACTGTCACTTTAAAACAAATATAAAACTAAAACTTTAATATAGAACCAATTCAAATAAAAATGAAATAAGTACTTCTAGGTGACATCTATGTAAGTACTTGTTTTACATATATTCTATTTGCCAACGTTTGCCAGAGAAATGTTTACAAAAAATAGATGTACCAAGGACTGTATTCTCATGTATAAGGACTGTTGCTTTCATTGTTTACAAACCAATTTCTCAATAGATGGCGTTACAAAAATGTTTCTTCGTCACTTCACAGATGGCGATAGTGTTTTACAGCTAATTTTCAAACTAACAGATTTTCATGATTAAAATATATAGAACTATCAAAAATTGGATTGATAGGGAACTTAATAAGAAATCATAATTGGCAAACATTGCGCATGCGCATATAGTGATCACATAATCCAGCCGATGACAGGTCGTAAGCTCTGTAGGTGCCTGAGTTCTTAGTTTTTCTATAATATTGCAACTTCGTCTCTATTGTTCGTTTAGATGTTAAAAAGTCAATGAGTCCCGACAGGGAAAAAAATCCAATGTCTACGTAAAACTATTAAATATGTTATAATTTATAATCTATATTTAAAAAATAATTTCAAAATCTGAAAACTTTGAAAAATCGTTACCTATTTACGAGTTTTAAACGGAATTCTGTTTTTTAAATCATGATATTTTTCTCATTGTAATTTTACGTTGAGGTAGTATGAAGCAATCAATTCTAAAAAGTACCAGAGAAGTATTTTATTTCTCACTTTATTGTACATAAATAAGTTACAAGTTCTGACATAAGTCTTTTAAGGTCTTCAAAAACTGCAAATGTACATCCATCAATATGATTTTCAAGTGGACAAGAACGTGGTAGGTAGTTCTAGACTAGAACTAGGCATGTTGGTGTATGAAACGTCTGTGACGGAAACAAGTGTCACCGAGAATGTCAGAAGCATTATTGCAATAAAAATGGGCGAGCAAACAAACAGCACGCGTAAAAAGCCGTTGCAGCTGGACCCTCACAAATCTCGCGCAAACATATCAACACAAACAATCGACGAGAAAACTGCACGATATGACTCTGTCTCCTTCTCTCTGTATTGCCCGCAAACTTGTGCGAGAAATAAATCCTATGATAGTCCCCTCCGTATGACGCTTTGTCAAATCGTGAGAGCTATGCATGTCTCCGACACTTGTAGCAATATTTGAACGACGCTACTTAGCAGCGTCTGCCCAAAGTGACGGAGTGTACGTACCTACAATGGAAATAAATCGAGAGCTGTAGGATCGGATATTATTGCAAATGTCATTGCGGAGTCCTTACGGGCTCACAGTTAGGTCCCATATTTTTTTTCAATTATATTACCGATGGTTAAAGCTGTTTTTCCTGCACCACCATCGGTTATGTATAAGGGGGAATAATAAAATCTCCTTGCAGAACAAGAGTCTAAAATACCAAAAATCGAAAAAGATAGAAAACCGTTGAAATGAAATACTACTGCATAATACTTAATTTTGAACCACTGTTGGATATCCGTCCCCAAAAGAAAAAGCTATCGACAACGTTGAATATGCAGAATAAAGAAAATATTTTATTTATATTACTTACTTACTTTCCGTGTCCGGAACACCATCATATTGGTTGTTTTTTTTATTCTTTATTTATATTGATAAAACTAAAATAAATAAAAGTGAGTCGACAATGAAAGTAAAAATAAAGTACACCGTAATTTTGATAAAAAGTTTTGAAAGGCCTTAAATTGCTCTTCGCAGCTGCAAGATCGGCATGTCCAATGGGTTTAAAGAACTACCCTTTGTGATTTCTCGTCGGAATGTCACAACGGAGAATTTGGTGTATTCCCGTGTACAGAAGTTTATAGGGTTAAACGTATCTGATAAAAATGCAGTCGCTCAATATTCAATCCCCTTCACTTTCTACTAATCCAAAGCGCCTATAAGATTAAAACTAGTCTACCCGTTGAGTTTTTTTTTACCAAAATGTCCAATTAAGTGAGTATTTAGTTAGCAGTTTAACAGAGGTGATATAAAAAAATGTTCAAAGTACGTATCGAAAGCACATATTAATAGACGAAAGATTTCTATTCTAACTTATAATAGGCGATTAAGATAAGGTGCTGTTTCCAAATATAGGTACAACAGATTAACTTGCTGTTACTTCTCTTAATAAAAAGGGAACAACAGTGTTGACAGATGTAAATATATTATTGTATTTTGATTAAAACCAACGAATTAAAATTATTTTTTAAAATTTTACTTGTTGCCACATCAAAAAGATCATCGAAAGGTGTAATGCTGTGAGGCACCGGCCTAGAATAGTACTTCCACTCTTTTCTATTATCGTTTTCGGTTGTCCCGAAAAGAGCCGAATACTCGAAAACACAATGGCCAAATAAAAATTGATCGTTGTTCTTTCATTGTTCCACAGTTCAGCAATGAGGTGAGATGAGACTAGCGTGTGGTGATATACACATTTGTCGTTCCTCCTTTTATAAGGTAATGCACACCCGCACACCTGCCGCTGGTTACCCCACGTATGAATGAATAGATTGTAGAGATCCACAGTAAAACTGGTAAGCACCTGAACACAAAAACAAAAGTTTTACAAAAATTTCTATGCATATTTTACTTTGCATTTTCCAAACCAAATTAATTACTTTGATCCAATCTGTCTGGGGTGAAATAGAGTGGTTGTAAAAAAATAGAACTTTGGTTTAAAAAAATATGAATTTAAATAATGCTGTTTACGGCATTATTTAAAATACGATTACGACAGATACGGATTAAAAACTAACGAAACTCGAGGTTGAATAAATTTTTTAAAACAATTTTAATTTAAGACTTTTGAACTCGGTTTTGTCCATACACTTTTTTTGCGGATGGCAGTTCTTTAAGGAGAACACACCTAGGCAATATAGTGACATTATAATTTCAAGACGTAACAGCTTATAAGGTTCGTAATTTTTCAAAGAAATGATTGCTTTTGCAAAATTAAATAATAATTATTCGTCAGTTGAATAAAATAAGTAAATTTATAATATATTTTTTTATGAGAAAGTCCGCTGTGGTCCAGTCCAAAGTTGAATACATAATATAAACATATTATATACTTTTCACCTTTGGTTTTTGTGGTGTCATTAAGTTCCTTTACCTAAGGTCTGGCTGATAACGCGGCGGGTCTCCGGTTCGAGACAGTCGCCTCCCATATAGATAACGGAGCCAGACGGCGCTCCCATACAAATGGGGTCACACCGAATCAATAATTACCCATATATGAATCAGATATATTACGAACCAATATCGACTTATTTAAATGCCTACTACAACAAAAAAATGGAGAAAAAAAAATAATTCGTGATGAAATAAATTTTATTTGAAATACCTATAGGCACTTACCTAGTGCGCATTAATTGGGTATTGATGTACCTACGGAAAGCCGAACTTTGAGGCAGTGTATTTGTCTCGCTTTTGCTTTGGTAGAGCCTTCTGTCAGCCTTGTAGCTCTGTTAGTCAGATATCTGACTGCTGAGTCAAAGATCCATATAATGGTATTTGAATAGGAATAATTATCTAGTAAAATAGTCCAGTAGATAAAAAGTTCTGTTGAACCTTCTACTCAATTCAATTAGTTTCTTAAGTGTTATTTTTGAAATGGCGACGAAAAACAAAATCCGAAAAATGTCACACTTGGGGAATGTAACTGCTACATCTGATTATTTAGGGAAAGATCGAAGGAAAACAGCGTGTCGGCAGGAAGCGAATTTCATAACTCCGCAATATACAAAAACAAAATGTATATTGCGGAGAAACCAAAAGAAAAAGAAACCGGACTACACTTGAACAGACTCGGCAAACGATACAAGGCTCTTCTAAGACCGGTCATGACGTATGCATCAGAATGCTGGACATTGAAAGACGAAAATGCATTGCTGGTGTTCGAAAGGAAAATACTTCGCAAAATATTTGGCCTCACCAGTGAAGGAGGATCCGGTTTGAGCATGAGCTAGAAATAATGTATGACGAACCAAACGTTGTCAAATACATCAAAATACAACGTCTACGTTGGATCGGACACGTTTGCAGAATGGAGGATAGCTGGGTCCCAAAGAAAGTATTGGACACCTGCCCTGAAGGAAGAAGCAGAGGGATACCTAGGATGAGATGGCTGGACGACCTCAAGGGCGACACCGGTGTGGGCCTTGAGGCCCAGCGCTATTGGTGATGATAATGATGCAATATACGAGAGTGGACAGGGATTAGGGTGCCTAGTCAACGAGGCAATTAAGCGATGGAAAAGAAATGACAAGTTGACTAGGCACAATGACAAGATAATAGAAGAAGTAACTTTTTGTAAAAATATTATTTATTTGATTAAAGGGGGGGACTGCTGCCAACGTACCTATTTTTCAATTTGATATACCATCGTTATTTCTTATCAAATCGTTTTGAAAAAAATAATTTAGATAGTTTGGATATTAATAAACAAAAATATACCCTAACTTTTTGATAATGATCTGTATAAATTCTTGTAGAAAAATAATGGCATACCCCGATTTTCAACGTTTATCATATATTTTAATAAACTATAAGGCGAAGAGTACCTAATATATATTTTTTTTTAAATTAAAGAAGACAAAAATATCTAGAAAAATATGATGTGGCGTTGCATTAATGCTTCAGGTTTAGTAAATAAACCTAAAAAACATTTATTTTCCATTCAGCGCCATTGCGTAATAAAAGTTTTTTTGGTTTAATTACTTGACCTGATGCGTTAATGCAACGTCATATCATATTTTTCCAGGTATTTTGTTCTTCTTTAATTTATAAAAAAAAATATTGCTCTATACCTTATATTTTTTAGAAATTTAAGATAAATGTCTAAATCGGGGTATGCTTATTATTTTCCTACAAGAATATATACAGAACATAATCAAAAAGTTAAGGTATATTTCTCTTTATTAATATCCAAACTAACTAGGTTATTTTTTTCAAAATGATTCGTTAAGTAATAATGATGGTATATCAAATTGAAAAAATAGGTACGTTGGCAGCAGTCACCCTCTTAAAGGGATCTTTAAAGTAAAATAAACTGTCCTTTGACATACTTTAAGCTCAAAGTATTGAAAATTTCTGTAAATAACTATAGATTTCTTTCGTAGAATCAACAACTAAGCTATTTAATCTATAGTGCCCTAAAATTTATCTTGTATCACTAAACGGCGATATACAACTTATAATATGTTGATCAATAGTCAATTTTACACATCAGGGTCCACAAAAAACAAGCAATAGCCTCATGTAACTTAAAGATTAACAAAAAAAGTTTTTCATGAACAAGAATGCCGCCATATTAAACAAAATAAATCCGAAATGATTATCAATAAAACATCTTAAAGGTGGAAGCATCGCTACTGTAAAATAGGTGAACAAGAAATTCACATTTCACATCAATCAACGTTGACCTTTATGCCAGATTCTGCATGCTCAAATTCATTGAATGCGATGTGATCAAAGACAAATCTAAAAAACAAGTTTTTGGATTATTTTCCAAATTACGAACAAAACAGGAAAGCATTTATATGTTTTTAAACAAACAAAAAAAAACAACAGTAATTTTAAAACAAAATGCGCGCACGAATGAATTTGAGATTTCATGGAGTAGTGCATAAATTACTATAAAAACATTGATAAAAAATGGGTTCAATTTGGAAGAGAAATTAAAATTATAATCAACATTAGTCATTTAAAAAAACATGTGATCGCAAAAACTAATTTATAGTGATGTTATTTTGACATTTTAATTTCCTTTACTTTATTAAATTTAAAGAAAAGCAAAAAAATACAAAACATTAATAAATTTTTCATATCATTAAAATTTTGGTACGTTTTTATCAAACCTATGTGTTTAAAATATTTCACGCCAAA
Organism: Molanna angustata; assembly: GCA_963576475.1. Lineage (NCBI taxonomy): Eukaryota > Metazoa > Arthropoda > Insecta > Trichoptera > Molannidae > Molanna > Molanna angustata. The sequence continues at coordinate 9,930,603 of OY754985.1, read as the reverse complement.
CCATAGATTGTATACATTCATACTGCAAAAATGTCAAAACGCATTTTTCGATGTCAGTTATCCAAAAATTAAATGCATTTATCTATTTTTTGTTATCTGTGAAGCCAATGCGGCCATATGTAAAATAAAAGTGGGTGTTCGTAAACAATTCGGTGAAATGTTAGTCATATCTTAGTATACGTTTATCCAACTGTCGATTCGTTCAAGAGAATGAAATTCTTTTGAAATAAGAGGCAGTTTAAATCCAAAACGCGTATATGAAGGAATTGTATGCAAGGTCTACTTTTTTCACGGCTTTTCCAACTTTGAAGTCAAAAAACACCAATTTAGAGGCTTCGCAGCATATATGTTCCATATACGGATTTATTCAGAATTCGGAGTAGAACATTTTGTGTGTCTGTGTGTGTCTGTATGTCCCCCCCCTTATAACTTTTGATCCGCTCAATTTACAGAGCCCAAAATTTCAGAATATATAAACAGTTATAGGCCTACAAAACTTTTATACTCAGAATTTTGAATTTTTGTTTCAGTCAGGGGTTATCAACTTTTGAATTTTTGGTTTATTTTTCCATATATCTCAGAAACCATAAAAGCTATAACGCTGAAAATTGGTATAAACATAGACAAATACAATATCTCAAATGAGTTTTTTCAAAAAAAAATCCAGGGATTCTCAAACATTTTTTATTAAGAAAAATATTTTTTTTATTATAAATTTATGAGTTTAACTGCCTATATTACCAAATATTTTAAAAATATCGAAAAAAGCCGAAACACCTCAACTAGATAATTTAATTTTCTATAAAAAATATTAACATTGTAGCAGTACCTACATCTCAATTTTTTTTTAACAATTTTCATAAAAATTGAATTTAGTGACGACATCGCTTCATACAATTTGTATGGCAGTCGCCTATACACAATATGTAGGAAGACTTAATAGTTTGATACTCAAATCTCCAAACATACATACATACCATCATGCTGTTTTCATATTCTGGGTAGAAAAAAGGACTGACCTCCATACTGTCCTATCTTGACATACATACCTACATGTGTTGTATAGAAAATAAAATATCCTAAAATATTCAATAATTTGGATTTATGGGTTTATAGTTTGGTACTTATTCTTCAACTATACATACTATCGCTATCGACAGTTGGATCTCATGTTTTTTTTTTTTTTTTTTTTTTTTTTTTTTTTTTTTTTTTTTTTTTTTTTTTTTATTTATTTACTTTTCAACATAATTTCATTTATAAAAGATCCCACTAACCATATATGGTTATCAGTGGGTTTCTATATCATACAATATATGTGCTAACTTAAACTAACCAACAATGGCAAAAAGAAATGAAATGGGTTTGACAATATAAAAATGTTTTGATAGATCCAAAAACAACACTAGAATAAAAACAACAACAAAAAAAAACATATAGAAGAAAACCCAAAAAATACAATAGAGTAAGAACAAAATCAAAAGGAAAAGTAATAAAATAATAAAAATAAAAGGAAGGAAGAGACCATTATTCGTTAAAAATGATTTTTTTACAGGATCTTTTGATTTTATAAAATGAATTTAATCCAATTAAGTCTGAGGGCAAGTTGTTAAAAATTGTTGGTATTGAATACTGCAGTGTTCTTTCACTGTTATGTGTCATGTGTTACATGCAACTAGTAAGTAAGTATTTTTGTCGAGCTTATCTAGTTGCGCGTTTAGTACCTAACCTATCAACGAAATTTGATAAGTAAGACCGTTAGTGTTATAGATATAAATATATAGCGTTGGCCATAACTCACTGGTTTAAATAAACCATTATAACGAATAAATGTTAACAGATGCACATGTCTAAATTGAAACAGAATTTATTAGGTGCGATTTCTGACAGTTTCTTGAGAAACACAATACAATACAACACATTCATCAAAACCTGATGATGTCACAAATTTGCACTATTCTGGCGGTCTCGATGATGTCGTAAAATTGTAACAATAAAATCCTTGGGTGATCTTCTTTTTCTCTCTCTGATCCTTCGCTGATTCCGTGTTGATGGCGTGGTGGCAAGAGGTTTTCGGCAAAAGATGAAAAGATCAAGGAGTAATAATAATAATGAGACTGTCGATAAACCGGATACGAGAGAACCACACGCGTGGTCGCAGATATATTATGTAAGACACTATATACCACTACAAAAAATACATATAGGTATATGTAGAAAGGCAGGTAGGTATAGGTAGGTATATATAAATCACAGGTAATTATTACAGGCGGCAATTTTGCATAGAAAAGCCATGAATAAAATTAATTTGTCACACGGGCAGATTTTATTGATTGCGCAGAAAAAACAAAAGGCGTCCATCGCCGATCAAATAAATGTAAAAAAATACGCGAACATTTTTTTAACGTAGGTTTATGTTTCAAATTTGCAATAGAAATAATATTTTTTTAAATATGCGATAAAAACAATAAAAGAAATATAATATAATAGCTATTATTAGATGAATATGTCTATTGTATTGGTTATTGATTTGTTCAACAGAATTTGTTTCTCTTAACATATCGACAAAGTTTCAAACCAAGATACGCGAGATTTTTATGCCAGGTCTATATTTTTCGAGGTTTTTTCAACTTTGAAGTAAAAAAACAGCAACTTAGAGGCTTTGCAGCGTATATATTCTAAGTATGGATTTCCTCAGAATTTGGAGTAGAAAATTAAGTGTGTCTGTTTGTGTGTCCGTCCCCCCTTATAACTTTTGATCCGCTCAATTCACAGAGCCCGACAAATCAGATTACAAAGTAAGACAACATAGTATTTATTTTTTATTTTAATTTAACATTGGAAGTACCTATACCTATATGTCCCTACCTACAAAATAAAAAAAGTAAAAGAAAAAAAACTGCACTAAGATGAAAAAAAGCTTAGGTATAGCAGTTAAGAGATGGGAAAGATGGATGTACATATAGCGGTAAAAACGCTGGGTTAGTAATCCAGTGGTTGCGAGTTCTTATCCAACCACAACCGATTTCATTCACCTACAGCACAAGCATTTATGGTTAGTTTAGGTAATGTTTTAATTAATATTAATAAACACTTCCTTGCACCGTGCGCAAGTGGCGAGATTATTTTCATATTATGGCAATTTGTTCCGACTGCGTGAGAAATTAATTTAAATAAATTTCTCCTCTGCTTGGGATCGAACCCAGGACGCCCGCACACTAACCAATTGTGCCACGGCGGTCGGTATACTTGATACAAGGACACATTCATTCTTTGAAAAAGAAAACGGAAAAAAAATATTTGGAAAGACAAAGGAGGGGAAAATCAGAGGGGCAAGTCCTTTCAAACGATGAAATCAAAACCTTTATTATTTCCCATATCATGGATATAATTATCACATATGTGATAATTATATCCATGATTTGAGAAATCATGAGGGTTTTGATTTCACCGTTTGGCGAGACTTGCGCCTCAGGTTTTTATGGATACATATTCCTTCCTACATCTTTGCGTGAATATAGAAAGTGAGTTTTTAAGAAGAGTAAGAGTTTTTAGAAAGTAAGTGTTAACAAAACAAAAAAATATATACAACTTGTCCCCAACCTATTTATCTTTCCTAGATTTTGGTCGTCAATACGCGGTATCAATAATATTGTCAGTATGTAGGTATATTGATCGTGGTATGGCCGACCTCGCTAATCCATTTAGCGGTATTAAAGAAGTGTTAGATAATTTTACGGCTTGAAAATGTAAAACCTTTGTGTGTGAAATGTCGACGAAGGTAAAATAAAATAAATAAAACAAAGATGAAAAAAAAAACAATCTATAGCTGAGGAATTAGATAAATATAACCCGGCGCCTTGTCACAAAATTCCACAGTCGGGATGTGAACTGAAGAGTGAACGCCGCACAGGTACCTATCGACCAATAAACAATACAACGACCAATGCAATTACACATTCATACAGCGTTTCTCAAACGTTTCTTATGTGAAAGATAAAAAACCAAACTAAGGCTGTGCAGCGATGCTGCTACGGCACATCACTAGCCACCCCCGCCTAAGAGATGACGTAGCAAGCACTATTTAAAACGCGCGGCGACACCGCGCGGGTCATTCTCTCTGAAATATCCGTTCTTGTGCGTCTAGTCACATCATCGTCTTCAACCCCGCGTTTATAGTATTGTTGTTCGAATAAATTATAGTATTGGTTTCGGGCAACTAACAGGTGCTATGTCAAATATTATTTTAACACGCACCCAATAACAAGTTACCACATTATGGAGACTTACGATATTAATCGTCTCACAGATCCAGACTGAAAACACACTTAAAAATTGTGTATCCACCGGGAATCGAACCCAGGACCTTCGGCACAACAGTCAGACATCTTACCAACTGAGCCACGAAGGCCGACAATACAAATTATACCGAGTCGTGTATTCTATTAAGTTGTAATTATTATCATAGTGCAAACCTTTTACAAATAAAACCTATGTAAGTTTATTCGTTCATTAATTAATGGATTATTTATATAGCGCCATTTTTGTGTTTTCATCTCAAGTGCGCTTCACAAACCTGGGAAAAAAATAAAAATCAATCTACGTATTAATCACTAAGTCACAATATGAGATTTTAAAAATATAAGATTTTATGTGTTTATTGAATACACTGCCTATTGATCTTAAACTGTATGGAAGCTTATTCAAATGAATCAGAACCACTACAGTACACGCTTTATTTTGATTATTGATTTAAATATAAATAAAAAAATAAAATAAAATGAAATAAAATAAGATACAAAAAATATAAAATAATATTAATAAAATAAAATTTAATAATATTTTATAAAATAAAATAAAATGAAATAAAATAGGATACAAAAAATATAAAATAATATTAATAAAATAAAATTTAATAATATTTTATAAAATAAAATAAAATAACACGAAATATAATAAATAACAAGGCAACAATATTTTTTTGTCAATATTGTATTATTAGGACTACTTATAATGAATGCTGATGTAAAAAAATTGGAGTATCATTATTTTTCGAGTTAATCTGAATATATATTATTCTCAAGGGCAAATAAAATCACTATGATTCAATTATCATAACAAAAAATCAAGCTCACGCTAGCGTCGTTTTACTTTTGAGGTCCTTGGGCGTCGTTGTATGTAATATTCAAGAAATGATTGAATAATATAACCAATAATAAATTTTAAAATAAAATAAAAATGTATCTATAGTACCAATAGGTACATAAAGCGATTCATTTGAATTTCATAAACATTCTATAACTATATAATAATGTTTTGATTATAAAAATATTGAGAAATTGTGGATTTTTCGAATAATTTTATTGACAGTATCATGGTATAAAAGTTGCAGGAATGCGAAAAGAGAAGAAAAAATATTATATATAATTATATCGCCAAACTGGAACGGAATTCTTCACGAATGGCTCTATATTAAACTACCTACTTACATAATATGTATTATATTTTTGTATCGATTAATATATATAAATCTGTGCACCTAGTCGTAGATAAGTAGGTATGTAATAAAAAATACAACACTTCTTACCATACTTTTTTATAGTTTAAATATTTCATGGACATTATTATGATATATGCCTTGATGATGTTTGGTTTTGTAATAATTTTAGAAAGTCATGTAAAATCCTACCATTATGCCTTTATATGTAAAATTTGCAGACTGGATACTAAATTCTAATAAGGTACTTATATTAATTAACAAGTTGTACGCAGACCTGTGAAAGTGTGAATTTATTACTAAATGGTAATTTCTTTTGACAAACTGGTTTTTCTCATCCAGAAAATCATTAAATAATATAGGAAATACATATCAATTACATTTTTGATATTGATAAACTCATACTTTACGAGCTTCGATCCTAGGACACCAGTATAGTAGTCAATGACACGTTGTTGGAACTGATATTTTAGTTCATCGAGAAAACAATTTTATTTCCTTGAATTTCCTTACTTTAATTTAATTTGCAAAATTTCAACTATCTTATCTATGCTTTAGAATGGAATAAATATGTACGTTACATTTGTAATTAAAATAGGCAGTGCAAGTACTTATACTAAAATAATGATTGTTTATTTGATTCTAAATAGCTGTGAGGCACCGGCTTAGAATAGTGCTTCCACTCTTTTCTATTATTGTTTTCGAGTGTCCCATAAGAGCCGGGTAATCGAAAATACAACAGACAACAATAACATCTCACATAGTTCAGCAATGAGGTTCACCACCCATTCTGAATATAGTGCCTTTTTAGGTGAGACGAGACTGGTGCGTGGGTATACACAGAAATGTTGTGCTCCCTTTTATAAGGCAATGCACACCCGCACACCTTTCGCTGGTTACCCCACATTGTGGGATATGCCGTGATGGTATGATTCTAAATGCTCTAAATGGACCTTTACATAATTTATTATAAAAACTAGGTATATAAGATTGATAAAAGAGGAACGAGAGGAAGTAGAGGTCGGCCAGGGAAAATTTGGCACGATCACATAAATGGAATTTAAAAAGATGGAGACGTTAGAAGTAAGAATAACAGAAGATCGTGTATGATAAGATGCATGGACGTGAACGAAGCGAGAAATTTATGTCAAGAGAGAGGAGTCTGGCGTTCGGTTCTCTCTGCCTACCCCAAATAGGGGAAGAGCGTGATGGGATGGTATATGGTATTATGGGATGGTATATGGTTGGGAAATTAGTTGAAATAAACAGGGTGCACACAACTAATTTCGGTGATCGTGCATTTGCTGTGGCAGGACCAAATGCATGGAATAAGCTCCCACACACCCTCAGACAAACCGAAAATATATCCGAAATGATACAACATAATCATTTTTTCAGCCCCCTTGAGATGAGATATTCACAAAAACGGCGCTATATAAATTATCCAAATTTATTATTATTATTATTATAAAATTAATACATAGATTTATAAACCAAGTAAAATACATACATACATAAGTTAAATAAAAAAATATCAATAAAAAAATTAAACAAAGAATAACAAAAGGAAATTATATGCCTCCGGAACGAACTAAAACAGATAATTGAATATAAAGGGCCATATATAGAATTATGGGCCTTACTTACTATTTAAAATACGAGTTTAAGGGGGGGACTGCTGCCAACGTACCTATTTTTCAATTTGATATACCATCATTATTTCTTATCAAATCGTTTTGAAAAAAATTATTTAGATAGTTTGGATATTAATAAACAAAAATATACCTTAACTTTTTGATAATGTTCTGTATAAATTCTTGTAGAAAAATAATGGCATACCCCGATTTTCAACGTTTATCATATATTTTTAATAAACTATAAGGCGTAGAGTAATATATTTTTTTTTAAATTAAAGAAGACAAAAATATCTAGAAAAATATGATGTGACGTTGCATTAATGCTTCAGGTTTAGTAAATAAACCTAAAAACATTTATTTTCCATTCAACGCCATTGCGTAATAAAGGTTTTTTTGGTTTATTTACTTAACCTGATGCATTAATGCAACGTCATATCATATTTTTCCAGGTATTTTGTTCTTCTTTAATTTATAAAAAAAATATTGCTCTATACCTTATATTTTTTTTAGAAATTTAAGATAAATGTCTAAAATCGGGGTATGCTTATTATTTTCCTACAAGAATATTATATACAGAACATAATCAAAAAGTTAGGGTATATTTCTTTTGAAAAAAATAATTTAGATAGTTTGGGTATTAATAAAGAAAAATATATCTTTACTTTTTGATAATGTTCTATATAAATTCTTGTAGAAAAATAATGGCATACCCAGATTTTCAACTTTTATCATATATTTTTAATAAACTATAAGGCGTAGAGTAATATATATTTTTTTTAAATTAAAGAAGACAAAAATATCTAGAAAAATATGATGTGACGTTGCATTAATGCTTCATCGTATTTTTCCAGATATTTTGATCTCCTTTAATTTATAAAAAAATATAATGCCTTATACCTTATATTTTTTTAGAAATTTAAGATAAATGTCTAAAATCGGGGTATGCTTATTATTTTCCTACAAGAATATTATATACAGAACAAAATCAAAAAGTTAGGGTATATTTCGTTTGAAAAAAATAATTTAGATAGTTTGGGTATTAATAAAGAAAAATATATCTTTACTTTTTGATAATGTTCTATATAAATTCTTGTAGAAAAATAATGGCATACCCAGATTTTCAACTTTTATCATATATTTTTAATAAACTATAAGGCGTAGAGTAATATATATTTTTTTTAAATTAAAGAAGACAAAAATATCTAGAAAAATATGATGTGACGTTGCATTAATGCTTCATCGTATTTTTCCAGATATTTTGATCTCCTTTAATTTATAAAAAAATATAATGCCTTATACCTTATATTTTTTTAGAAATTTAAGATAAATGTCTAAAATCGGGGTATGCTTATTATTTTCCTACAAGAATATATACAGAACATAATCAAAAAGTTAAGGTATATTTCTCTTTATTAAAATCCAAACTAACTAGGTTATTTTTTTCAAAATGATTCGTTTAATAATAATGATGGTATATCAAATTGAAAAAAATAGGTACGTTGGCAGCAGTCACCCTCTTAATCCAACGCTAAGTCAGTTTCGGCTATACAAAAAACTGGGTCAGTATCACCTTAAACACAAATTTCAAATAGTAAGTTAGACCAAAAAAATTTAAACAAATATTAAAATTGCATCTAACATTCTAAATTGGTTGTTTTTGATTTGTTGTTGATATGTTTCAATTGTCTGTATTCCTTATTTTTCATTGTTTTTAATGTTAGCTTGTTTATTTGTTTATGTATGACTTTGATTTAATTGCTTTATATTTGATATTTTTTATTTGTCAGTGTAAGTGATTCCCTCATCAAGCACAAGAAAAAATTACTATACCTACTTGTGAATTATATTTTTATGTGTATTGGAACATAATATGTTAAATAAATAAATAAAAAAAAAACACTTATTATTTTAACGATCTGTGCTGATTAACAAAAAATAGCTTTCACGAAAATTAAAAAAGAATTAAACATCCCTTATAGTAGGGAATGTACATAACAACACCAAATGCTATCATACCAACATAAACCACGAAATGAAATGTATGAAAATATAATCTAGGGTATATTTGCGTCAGTGTCCTCGTGTATCCCGAGCTTTATCTGTTTTTATCTCCTCAATTTCGTGGTCCGTTGAACCATTGTTTTAAATTACTGGTTCTATAGCTATCGACTAATTTGTATATTATAATTTTCAAACATTAATTATACTTACAGACCAATAACCGATAAAAACAAAATTAATAAAATTAATAAAAAAACGATTTACCTAATATACGACAATGATTTAACAAATAAAATTAATTCATAATTGGTTTGACAAGGGATTACTGCGGCTGGTGTCGTCCGAAAAGATAAATCAACGAATGTGTAATGTTGATTTTAATTTTGTCGTTTCGAGGAGTGGCCCCATACAATATACATATACACACTGTCGTTTAACAGAGACAATTAAAATCGTCGAAAAAAGTCGAAAGCTTTCGAAACCAGATTTTATAACGAATGTTTTTTTTTCGAATATAATAAATATATTGTTTTATGAATACCCATAAAATTTTAATGAAACATTGTTATTTTTATAAATCGTCTCTTAAATAGAGTCCTATTTATTGAATATATTTATATTGTAGTTAAGGAGACAGAAACGTCAGGAAACAGTTCATTTTATAGTGGTTGTTTTTTATATATCCAATCTTTTAGAATATAGGTATCAAAAATTTAAGTCAAAAAGTAAGTGCGTTTAGCAGTGAAAATTGCAGATTTTAATATCATTTGTATCGTAGTATGTCTTTTTTGTGCTCTTATAAAGGGTGGTTAAATTTCAAGGGCCGATTTTGATTTTGAATAAAACACAAATTATTTAGGAAATTATTGACATTTCTTTTTATTATGATAATATTGGTATGGCTCAATTATGTATGGAACAAAATATCGGCCAAATGGCCGCCGCGGCCGCGGCGGCACACCTCCATCCGATGGTCCAAATTTTCGATGACGCTGAGGCATAATTGAGGTTCTATGTCGTTAATGTACCGAATTATCTCATCCTTTAGCTCTTGAGTTGTTGCTCGCTTATCGACGTATACCTTTTCTTTCAAATTATGTTTTCCGAATATAAATAAATAAATAAATAAATAACCCCAAAGAAAGAAGTCCAACGGTGTCAAATCACATGATCTTGGCGGCCAATTGACATCGCCGCGACGTGAGATTATTCGGCCATCAAATTTTTCGCGCGAAAGAGCCATTGTTTCGTTAGCTGTGTGGCAAGTGGCACCGTCCTGTTGAAACCACATATCGTCCACATCCATATCTTCCAATTCGGGCCATAAAAAGTTCGTTATCATCTCACGATAGCGAACACCATTCACAGTAACTGCCTGACCGGTCTCATTTTGGAAATAAATACGGCCCGATGATGCCGCCAGCCCATAAACCGCACCAAACAGTCACTCTTTGTGGATGAATTGGTTTTTCGACAATCACTCTTGGATTATCATTCGCCCAAATGCGGCAATTCTGCTTAATGACGAATCCACTGAGGTGAAAATGTGCCTCATCACTGAAGATGATTTTCTTCGAAATTTTCGAAACTTTAACGCGTTCCTCGATTGTGTATCTTTCCATGGTTCAAATTGAGTTAGTCTGAAATTAAGAAATGTCAAATAAAATGCAGAAAAAAACTTGACGCTTAGGTGTGGTTCACATTGAACATCGGCCATTGAAATTTAACCACCCGTTATTAGCCATCTGATCACAATGAAACTTGATGATTTTTTCAGCGCACACCCGGGAAAATTTTCGTTTTTTTACATATTTCAGTAACAGTAAGTACATACTTCACAGACGGGCGGCAATAGTATTATAAATAATCGAATATTTTTATTATTGCATATGCGCAAACATTGGATTTTTTTTCCCTGTCGGGAGTCAAAGATATTTTTTAACAGATTTTTAATTATCTCAATAGAGACGAAGTTGGAATATTTATTGTAGGAGAACCGGGAAATCAAGGCACCTACAGGGCTTACGACCTGTCATCGGCTGGTTTACGTGATCACTTTATGCGCTTGCGCAACGTTCACCAATTATGCCTTTTCAATGAGATCCCTATCAATTCAATTTTGAAAGTTCTATATATTGTAATACTGAAATTCTTTTCGCTTGAAATAAGGAATTTTTACTACAGCCATCTATGGGTGAAATTATGAACAACAATCTTATTATTTTTATTTATTTTGTTGGAACGCCATCTATTGAAAGCGAAAGAATTTCAGTATTACAATATATATAACTTTCAAAATTGAATTGATAGGGATCTCATTGAAAAGGCATAATTGGTGAACGTTGCGCAAGCGCATAAAGTGATCACGTAAACCAGCCGATGACAGGTCGTAAGCCCTGTAGGTGCCTTGATTTCCCGGTTCTCCTACAATAAATATTCCAACTTCGTCTCTATTGAGATAATTAAAAATCTGTTAAAAAAGTATTATAAATAAATTAATAATATGTGCCTAAAATTACATATCGGCCATAGTCGGCCTTCATGGCTCAGATGGTTAGGTAACTGACTGCTGATCCAAAGGTCCCGGGTTCGATTCCCGGTGGAGACACAGTTTTAATTGTGTTTTCAGTCTGGATCTGCGAGACGATTAATATTTGACATAGTACCTGTTAGTTGCCCGACAAGCAATATTAAATAAATAAATAAATAAATAAATATATGTAGGTATGCGTTGTATGTGTGTATGTTTGTTTAGTTTTATTTCGAAATAAAAAAAATAATTACATTAGCCATAATTACATAACAATATTAATAAAATACAAATAGAAAATATATATCAATATTAGGTACTTGGATATATTTTGGCTCACCAGGCAAAATCAAATGAATATGTAATAATTATACCGTAATGGAGTTCTCATCGTGGTGGCATGTAGTATCACCATCATTCATAGACCTCTTTAAAAGGTTTGTAAAATTTGTGTTACATTTTCTGCTCTTTATGTGGTATTAATTGCCTTATTTATTGTATTTTGTAATTGTGACTGTTTGTAACCGTAAATAAATAAATAAATAAATCTGCTTTCTACCCATGGATATCGTAATACGCCATCATCGCTCTGAGTAGGTAGTAGGTACCTACCTATGCAGATGATAAAGTATTAAATGACAGAAAATGTATAAGACTTGGTATGTTTGATAAAAATGAAAGTTTGATTCGTAGAACGATTAAAAATTATTTGTCATCATTATTTGATCACTTAGGTACTCCGTGAAAATTGTGCTATATATTCCCTGTCAGACACTAGAAAAACGTAGACCAACACAAGCCAACACGGTGAACATTAAAGCTGGCTTGGCAGTGTCCTACAGGAGGCAGATCAGTGTCCCACAGCAGGTAGCTTAGTGTCCCACAGGAGGCAGCCCAGAACCACAAATCATAGCGTCCGGGGACAAGGGGGCCCAACCGCGGATGAAATGGGATACAGGGACAGAAAATGATGATAATTTAAAGGGACTCATCGCAGTGAAACCAGATATTTGGTATTTCCTTAAAAATAACCATACTGAGTCCGAAAGAATAAAAAAGTAATGCTTTGAGATATTGTGCTAGGGGTGAATGTTGAGCATCTCATGATGTTGACTGATGTTCTACGTTCAGCAAAGATACTAATAGATTAGCGTTGAGGCGGGTCACACAAAGAGCGATTGATTATAGCCAAGAACCTCATTCATGAGGATTAGGAAGACAGAGAGAGAACCGTAAAAAGCACCTAGCAGTTTATCAACAAAGGTAGTATTATTGTTTATTAAAATTTTTCCATTTTTTGTGATTCGCTACACCACCACCAACCACTCTGCATATGGGGACTGTAAACGGCACCTTCACAGAACGCTAAATGAGCGACAAAAAAATGCATAGCACGAAAATTAGCTCATGGAGCCCTCTAGATTAGTAATCTCGGCACAATAGTGTAAAAAGAACAATCAACGAATTTGAAAAGAAGATTACTAGGTACCTACTCGTGGACTTTCATCGACTTCAGATCTTTTTATATGTAAAGCATTAAATGTGTGACCAAGGATCTCTTTAAAAAATAAACTTAATGGGAATCAACATTCAGTAAGGCACCATAACTATAACAGAACTTCTTGAAGGCTTTGAAATTGTTCTTCGAGATCACAAAATCCGCATGACCAATGGGACCTTGAAGAGGCCCACGGACAGCAACGAAGAGCTCCGATCTATAAGAGGACACCATTGGGTGGCAACAATCCCACAGGATGTGTTCCGAAGTTTGGTCTAGGTATTGACAGAACTGACATGAGACAGAAGAGGTAATTTTAAATCGGTGAAGACAAATTCTCGTGTCCTGTGAAAAATTGGGAAGTTCAAAAGTCAAGGACAACCCAGGAACAGATTTAAGTCGATTCCTCGCGTCAGGAAAAAAATAGAAAGGTTATTCGTCCCACTAAGCAGACCGTCCAACGGGGACTGCCAGATTTTTGGTGATTATCTGTAATGATTTATCTTTAAGTCAATGGTTTGCAATAGAATTGTTTTGCCACCTGTAATCAATCGTATGACAGTGCTGGTATGGGGTAAGAGGTAGGAAGTGTCATGTGTCTCCAGCAAAGCCGGCATTCCTCGAATTCATGTGGCAGTTGACCATACTGGTGGTGTATCTCTTATCTCATTGCCCGACCCGCCAGCCGCCCGTTCCTTATCATCGGCGCTGAGGTTATTTATGACAGATTTTGTCCAATTCGGACAGTCAGTCACGGCACACGTATACTAATGTGACCATATGTTCGTAAAACAATAGGGACAATCGTCTAAATATAAAAAAATACTTATCTGCGCCCGATTTGTGTGGAGTAAAGTTCTCCACTGCTGGGAATCTATACCAGAACGCCGACATAAGTCACTGTTTCTGTTCTTTTCCAACTATCATGCAATATTCGGTTTTCAAAAAGAAAATAGGGATTATTCCTATATCGATAGCTGCCAACTTTGAAGTTCTATTCAGATCTATTGCCGAATGTGCTTTCCTTCATATATATATATATATATATATATATATATATATATATATATATATATATATATATATATATATATATATATATATATATATATATATATATATATATATATATATATATATATATATATATATATATATATATATATATATATATATATATATATATATATATATATATATATATATATATATATATATATATATATATATATATATATATATATATATATATATATATATATATATATATATATATATATATATATATATATATATATATATATATATATATATATATATATATATATATATATATATATATATATATATATATATATATATATATATATATATATATATATATATATATATATATATATATATATATATATATATATATATATATATATATATATATATATATATATATATATATATATATATATATATATATATATATATATATATATATATATTTTAATTATTTTATTGAAGCTTTATGAATTGATACATTTGTTTCATTGTGTGAACAATTTTATACTCTTTGTACGGTATCTAATTCTATGGAATAGTCTAAGTCCCGATATTACGTCGTCTATCTCACTAAACATATTCAAGAAAAGGCTAAAGCAAAAATATTTATCTGACAATACCTGATTACACCAGGTGTTCAGGGATAAATATTCCTTGTTTGGTTTTTTATTGAAAATACAAAGTATATATATATATATATATATATATATATATATATATATATATATATATATATATATATATATATATATATATATATATATATATATATATATATATATATATATATATATATATATATATATATATATATATATATATATATATATATATATATATATATATATATATATATATATATATATATTTTAATTATTTTATTGAAGCTTTATGAATTGATACATTTGTTTCATTGTGTGAACAATTTTATACTCTTTGTACGGTATCTAATTCTATGGAATAGTCTAAGTCCCGATATTACGTCGTCTATCTCACTAAACATATTCAAGAAAAGGCTAAATCAAAAATATTCATCTGACAATACCTGATTACACCAGGTGTTCAGGGATAAATATTCCTTGTTTGGTTTTTTATTGAAAATACAAAGTGAGTTAGACGACGCAATATCCGGACTAAGGCTATTCCATAATCTCGCTGATTGTACTTCGAACGAAGAGCTGAGAAATTCTGTATTATGGATAGGGATGGAAAAATAAGGGAATTTGTTTTTGAGGTATTATGCAGTTATCCTGGATTTAGTTTACGTCTAAATAAAAATACATCACGCTGAACTTAACGCGTGGTCACCTCACACGTTGGCCTTACAGAGTCGAGGTGAGACATTAAATTAACATAGTCATTGTTGGTGAGAGATAGGAAGACCGCAATTTTAATAATATTCTCGGTAAGTTAATGGAGGAGTCACAACGCACGAATACCTCCCGAGGTCCATACGGCCAGCGTTTTACTCGTAATGACCAGATAAGGATAACGGCCGAATAAGAAGAGAAATAGAAAAATATATTACACATAAATAGATGGACTTGGAGGTCGTAAATAAAAGCATTAAAACGCGACTTTTAATCCTCCGATTAGACGACTCAATTTGGATTTTATTAATAAAAAAAAAGTATACAAATTGGACTTAGGTTTAAAACCAAGCATAGACTATTGTGACAATTCTGTAACAGTTGCCCCCATCAAAATTCGGCGCTTATTTGTAGTCTTACAACATTCCACGTATTGAGCTTTTTGGTCTGTGCATGCATAAACTACATAAAATATCGTAGGTATTAATCAATTGTTTTAGCCAGGTTTTTGTATTTATGTTTTATTGTGTTTTTTTAAAAACGTACACTAAACTTCATCTTCTTCATCTCGTTATTCTGTTTTCCTATTATTGCTATGAACTGTTCTTATATTCAATCTTTTTTTTACTTTTCTTCTGTAATCTTTATTTTTGTCATGTTTATCGTATTGCCATGGTACACATTGTATTGTATAATATTTAACATTCACTCCGGTTGGCTGGTAGAAATTGCCGTTATTGCCATAAATGAAATTAACCCCATAAATGAAATTGGGAAATGACGAATATTTAAAGTTCTTTGTTGTTCATTTCAATGGCCATGGATTTTTTTTTATTTTCATCACATGATAAAATAATATCAATATATTGTGGCCCTCAAAAATATCGTTTCTACGTTTCAATACCTCATATTATTTGTAACAATAAAAAATATGAGGCATTGAATTACTAACACAGTTATTCGTACCTGTGATTATATTATATTCTTTAGGTATTTCTTTACATATTATGTTTATAGGCATGCCAAAGTTTTCGGCTTCTATAAGCTATTCCGCTACTGCAGCCAGTGTACAAATTATGTAGGTATACAAGAAGTTACAAATAAATAAATTAAGTCGTTGATTGAATGGTAGCCTTATGCAGCAGATATATTCAATTCTAAACGCTAATTCCCGAAACCGCCCAACCGATTTCGATGAAATTTTCTAAATTTTTATAATTGGTTTCGGATTGAAATATATGATTATTTTGGACCCGAAAGGAGGCACAGTGATTAATAACTCAAAATGATTTTAATCATGTCAATGAAATATTTTTAAATATTTTTTTATATCGTTCAAACATGATGAAATTCCTCACGTAAGTTTTGAAAGATGTGTGAATCTTAATTCTTTAATTTATTATGAGTAGGTATTCAATTTCGTATGATTTGTTTTCTATATATTAATTTTATTTATTTTTTATCTCGTTTACTCCTCTATAACTTTAGTTTTTTTTTATTATTGAAACCAAACAAAATATAACAATATACAAACAATAAAAATAATAAAAAAAAGTACAATTTAAATAAGTTATATGAAACATTTTTTATGGTATTTTTTGGTTTACTAGGCTGAGCCTGTACCGAGGTGGCAGATTTTTTTTTTTTTTTTGCGTTATATCTGACAGAAAAAATATAAAACTTGAATTTAACTAAAACTTGTTATAAAATATACCTATTATAAAATAAAAATATAAACTATTGTAGCTTGATCATGTTTCCGCAAGTTATTGTTGATACTTTTTGTACCAAGCATAGAATATGTAATATTTCAAGTGTAAATTCATAATTGAAATGCATTTATATTTAAAGGATTACGTACACAATGTTATGTAATATATTCTGTGAATTTACCAAAAAATATAAATAATGTACCTACACCCGCACACCTGTCGCTGGTTACCCCACATAGTCAAATATGCAGTGATGGTATGAATGAATGATTTTAATTTTCACTTCCTTTGATACAAGCGAATCAGCCATTCTGGCTAAGTAATCTAATAGAATGAAATAAAGTCATGAATCAAAGGACACAGTATTATTCAAAAAGGACCTGAGGGGGTACCTACCCATTATTATTATATCACTTATGTTAGGTAGATAATATGACAACAGAAGTTGAAAGAGTGTATGTGACAGACAGACAGACAAGTGGTAGAGTATAGGGTGCAATGTCACTCCTCTCTCCCTGTACCTACACTAAACACGAGTATCGTGGGGAGATGGATACAATATAATCACATCATATCGGTACGAACAATTAAGCTACAATATATCATTTGGGCAGTTCCATGAAAAGCGGACTAACGCGACAAGACCATTTCGATCACAAAACAAAATAATATATATAACTACATGTTATAAGCAAAATTTCCTGGTGTACACCGCGTGACTATGGCAATTAATACCTATAGCGCATTTGAATATTTTCCGAATGGATCGGAATGGAAATTGAAACAGTAATCGTCGGCTATCTCAGTAAACATTCTCAAAAAAAAGGCTAAAGCATAAATATATATATCTGATAATACCTGACAAACTCCGTCCTTTCCTTTTCCTCTCGTTATCTTTTTGTTTTCCTAACATTGCTGTTAACTGTAATTATATTCATTCGTTTTGCTTTTCTTCTGTTGTCTTTATTATTTATTTATTTATATTATTTATGTACATGTGTACAAAGGCAGGTAAAGGTACATGTGTAAATTATATATATTTTTGTCATGTCATAACCCTATTGCCATAGTACACCTTGTATTGTTTATCATCAATTCTGAATGGTTAGAAGAAATTGCCTTTTGGCAATAAACCTGCCAGTGTACAAATTTTGTGTACAAGATAAATAAATACATGTTTATTGATTTATTTATTTACCCATTAACGGCATAAAGTTATGTTGTTAAATTTCGAAAAGAACTGCTATAGTAGGTACAAATTATGTATAATTAATATTCCATTTATTCTTAAACATTGAATGTGTTTGGAATATTATTTCGGTTCCACTTCATTTTATGTACCAATCCCCTGGCTTAAATTCGTAGCTTATGTCAGATCTGTCTATTACTTACACTTGATTTCGATCTATAAGAAAAATTAAACGCCTCACCACATGGAGCTTTTCTTTCATGTTTAATATATTTCTTTAAAATGAATAGTCTTTGGAATATGTACATATAACTACATCCTCATACATTCCCTATATTGAGCAAATGCTTGTGCTATAGCTGAACTAAATCGGTCGTGACAGGATTTGAACTCGCGACCACTGGATTACTAACCCAGAGCGCTTACCGCTCCGCCACCCCCCATCTTTCCCATCCTTTGATTGTTATAAGCTAATTTTCGTTTGTCATAGTGCAATGTTTTTTTTTATTATTTTGTAGGTTGGTAAAAACTTACGAATAAAAAAGAAATAATATTTTGTCCTAGTTACTTTGTAATCTTTTGTCTGAATAAATTACTTGTACAGCCCATCTAATTATCAACAATTCGTAACATAATTTTGTTATTTTTATTTGTGCATTTAATGTAGGATATAAGTATTTTTCTAGATTTTTTTTTAATAAGTAAAAAAATAATTGTTTCGATTTAGCATGGAATGTCCCGCACTATTTCAGGTCCCCCGTGACGGTATGAATGAATGAATGAACGCGAGCATTTTGAAGTGCAAGTAGGTACAGGGTTCGTATACCAGACATGGATATCTCCCTCAACAAACAATACCCATATAGATAAAAATATAATACATATATCTGTGCGTAATTCAAAACACCATCAATGTCATATGGTCCGCAGATGGACATTAAATATGCATTTGTCATTGGACACACTCAGTAACACTCACACACGCCCCACAAATAAATAAATAAAATAAAAACATTAGAGTAACCCTTTATTCAGCAAACGATGGGATGCTTTGTGGTTCAAAAATTAAGATATCATTTTTGGAGGCTAAAATTCCCAGTATTGATTTGAAGTTTTAACTCTACATCAGCGGGTTAATTTAAGTAACAATAGTTATGTTGCTAAACTTAAAAAAAATCAAAAACTTTCCAATATAAAACAGAGATTATCCCTAGCATATTGGAAAGCAAAACACACAGCTGATAACGTCGATGGTATGTATGTGTGCTGTGTATGTGTATTCTTACATTGTCTCCGTTTTACATGTTTTATTATTTAGGTACTTTTATTAATGTTGCTAAATCTCTCTTTCTGTAATAAATTAATACTAACTGACAACAAAACGTAAGTATCGTAGGAAAGGATATGTGCTGTGTAAGTATAGTATACATCTAGTTAAAACAAAAAAATATAACAATTTTTTTAACAAATAATTATAGTAAGAGTATTAACATTAAATTATAAAAACATCATGTAGAACTATGGAGAACATTAATAGTTTTTAATTGTGTATTCAGCCCTTAACCTACGAAAGGTGACAAAACTTGTGGTTTCTTTTATGTTTGATGGTAAACTATTATATATTTTGAGACCTTTATGGTATAAACTATTATATATTTTGAGACCTTTATGGTAAACTATTATATATTTTGAGACCTTTATGGTAAACTATTATATATTTTGAGACCTTTATGGTAAACTATTATATATTTTGAGACCTTTATGGTATAAACTATTATATATTTTGAGACCTTTATGGTAAACTATTATATATTTTGAGACCTTTATGGTAAACTATTATATATTTTGAGACCTTTATGGTATAAACTATTATATATAATGTATTGTTTTACTGTCATTGTTTTTAGCATTGAGTTTATTTTTGTATATCTATCGCATTTTAAAGTTGTTCTCATTCCCATATTTTGAATAATTTGTAATTTTCTCTGAAGATGCTCATCGTGGCTACAAGACCCTCATGTCCGATAAGTCTATAGGAATTCTCTTGGCCATATAGTCTAAGGTTTGGTAACTGAACATGCCAATAATAAATAAAAATATTTAATTGAAAGAGGTAGAAGAATCTCAGCAGGTAGCAGGTAACAGGACATACTTCTCCTTGGTGCCAGTGTTCAAGTCTCGAAACGCTTATAGGAAAACCAAAATAATCCTATACAAGACAATTATTAGGACTGTGGTTACATACGGGTGCGAGACGTTGACACTTACAATAAAATCCGCTGAAGCTTTGGACATATTTGAGGGTAAAGTTTGCCGCATATGCGGACCAGTGAAAGCTGGGGAAGAGTGGCGTACAAGCAAAACGAAGAACTGTACAGAATATGTGAATCACCCAGTATCTCAACACATATAAGACTATCGAGATTGAGATGGGCTGGACTTGTTCAAAAAATGCCAAATATCTGAATTCCTAAGAGAATTATGACTGGTCATCCAGGAGGAAGAAGGAAAAGAGGAAGACCCAGGTTGCGATGGGAATACGAGGTGAGGAGGGATGCAGTACAGCTCTTAAGCGTTACAAACTGGAGGATGACAGCTGAGGACAGACGAGGTTGGAGGCAAAAGTTGAATGAGGCCAAGGCTCGACTTGGGCTATAGCGCCATCGAAGAAGAAGAATTGAAATTAGCGTTGTGTGATGATTATCATGAGTCACAAAAATGAGCCATGATGGTGGGTAATATGTAAATACCTATACGATAGTTTTAAACATCCGAAGTCACATAGGTAGTTGTTTTAATCTGCTTATACTCTCGTAGACTGAGAGCGAGTCCCGTTGGAGTATATACATCTCCAATATGGTCTGAGCTCTAAGCCCACGGCGATGGAGGTAAATCCTCGGTGCTTACAACTAAATCCCCGACATTAATTCAACGGGGGGAGTCGGTACATTTAATCATGTTTCGGTAACGCCCGGACTTACGGTACATATAACACACTACGTCCTACGTTAATGCTTTTACGATTATTTTCGTTCGAGAACTTGGAATTTTAACATGTAGCTGCGCTCCTGAATAACTGCAATGTGCATATCCTCGACAATTCTCGACGATTTACGAAGAATAACGAACTCCAGTTCATCGCCGTTCGGGCAAACCAATCATGTTCCTACTTTTATTCATGCGCCAGCCGCCTAACTGAATACAGTGTCGCGTTTATCGTAATTTTATTTGTTCCGACCCTTTACATCACGAACAGCTGAATTATTATTTAATTAGTTTATTTTATTAATGTTCATAAGAATATACTTACTAATGTTGATCTTTTATTTGAAACCCTTCATCATTTTAAAATTGAGTATCAAATTTTGAACTGACTGACAACAGCAATACATATCATGTTTGGATGTAGATGTTTAAATAATAAATATTTTGAATATATGAATCATCTGATAAATATGACATGTTTTGAAATAATTAATAAAACATATTCCCCAAAAAAAAAAAACGATTACTCCCAACCAATAGAATAATGATTTCATATTTTTGAACGTTTTTATAATAAACGACTTTTCAACGGTATAGGTATCATGTCGGGAATGCGAACTTTGTATTTTTTTCGCTACTTGGTCAATAATAATACTACAATTGAGAACCTAAACAAAATGCCAAAAAAATAGGGTGACAGGAAAATTATTCGAAAAACAATTATTCGAATGCTCAATTTTACAAAAATCAATTTTACGAATGGCAATTATTCGAATCACATTTTTTCGAAAAACAATTTTCCGAACACACAATTGTCAGAATTTACAATTGTTCGAATTTTTATGACGTCATGTTGGTAGTATTGTGAGAGGAATAAACCATAGATTTTTATTATAATATACTCGATGTCGTAGTTAGCAAATTTTGTATGAATCGAAAACAAATGACTCTATGGAATAAACAACATGGCGACGCACCGCGCTGTCAGATATC
This sequence comes from Molanna angustata, assembly GCA_963576475.1. Lineage (NCBI taxonomy): Eukaryota > Metazoa > Arthropoda > Insecta > Trichoptera > Molannidae > Molanna > Molanna angustata. The sequence goes on along the minus strand of OY754985.1, from coordinate 9,908,201 downwards.
CTAGGATGTACACCTATTTTTTAAACCTAAACCTACAAAACTTTGGTAAAAATAGGTTGGTTAGGTTTGTTTGTAGTTATAATTGCGACTGACGTGAGCCAGTTGCATTACATATTTAAAAAAGTAACTATAATATTAAAATAAAATAACTAATTGGTGTGAATACTAGATAAACATAAACTGGTGTACAAACCAGGCTATCCCGCGCTGTCAAACATCAGTTATTAAAAATGTGCAAACATACGTACCCAACAATAATACAACAAGTAATAATAGTCTTCATCGAATATATTTTACTGGCAACAAATATGTCAAAGGAGGCAACATAATGACACAAAAATATATTAAATTCGGTTAATTGGTTTTCCAACAAATGTTAGTTCGAATAATTTGCTTTCGGACAATTGTCATTCTGATAACTGATTTTCGAAAAATTATTATTCGTACAATTGCGCATTCGAACAATTGTGTTTCGAAGAATTTTCATGTAATCAAAAATAGGTACCTACCTACCTTTTAAAATATCGTTCAATATACCTAACGCACACGACTTCAGAGAGACATTCTGATTTCACTAAAACTGAGAATTCTCAACAATTCTTCTCAAACATCTTAAGAAATATTGATATAGGTTTCATAAATGTGCATACAAATGGTAAAGTGGGTAATTTATATAAATATCTTAGTATGTAAATACAATACATATTTATATGGGTGATGGCACAGCGGTTAGAGCGCTAGGTTAGTGATCCAGTGGTCGCGAGTTTGAATCCTGCCACGACCGATTTCGTGCACCTAAGCACAAGCATATGCTTAATTTAGGGAACGTATGAGGATGTATAGTTATGTACTTGTTACAAGGACAAATTCATTTAAAAAAAATGTAAATATAATATAATATGTAACAATTATAGGAAAATGGTAAATATTAAATAAATATGTAAGGTACTTATTTTATTGTGTTTTGTACGAAATTTTTTTTATTTTTTAATTTATCGAAAAAGCAGTCAATACCTACGCCAAAAAACGAGATTTCTCTATTCGGCAAATTTCACGAGAAGAAACAAAACAACAAGTCATAAATCGGGGTACGACTGTACCTTCGATATTTAAATACAATTGAATAAATGTTAAGTGCACAATAAATCGTACAATATGACGAGTAAATAATGCACTTGCCCCGCTCGCTTCCAACCAACGGAGAGAGGGCATGACGATGATCACAAACAATAGTGATTTAATAATAAAAATATATATTATGCATGGTAGGGCGAGCAGCGATCGCTGGAGGTCATTCAACAGCTGTTTTATGCGTAAATTAAATAACGTTTCGCGTTCGTTTTATGTCCTCATCAGGCGTCCAAATGGAACTAAATACATTATGAAAGTCAATTCTAATTGACATAATCGGGGTCGGATTGATTTTGAACTGCAGTCTATAGTCAGGGTATAGGAAAATGAGAGAATGAATTCTTGGATAACGATTAAGTTGGAAGAACAGTTTTGTGTAGCTACAACTTGTAATTCCGGACAGCGCGTTACTCATTAGATTGGCGCAAGATCGGGTTGATAAGAAGGTAAGTACTGCCTCGAATTAGGCACTAGTTTGTTGCGCTAATGCACTTAAAAACTCGCGTTGAATTCAAGGCATGTGTCCTCCAAATGCACACGGGTTTATACATTTTACCATGCGTATTGATTGAGCGTTACAAGGCTGTGTAAGAGGCATTTTTTGTATATGATTGTTTTTGTTTTAATAGAATTTTTTTTTTCAATATTAGACACTGTCACTGCATGGTAGAACTCTATAATCAATTAAAACTATGAAAAAATTATATTTAATTTTACGTTCTATTTCTCCATTATTATTACCATTAGAATAGTTAATGTCGGGTTTTTCTGTTGGCCATTATTTAATATAATTGCTGTCCTTTTAATACAATATTTGTATATTCATTCCTTCACTTCAATTTTATTTTTATTATACCTGCATACATATTTACCTTAAATGTCTTTCGGGTATTTAATTTTTTCTTAGAATTGCCCCCTTCCATATCTATTGTTGTTATCCTCTTTGTGAATCTATATAAGGATGGTCTTCATCATTATTGTTCACCATTCTGACGATGCTCATCATAGAGCGATACCGGTGAATGAGAGTCGCGTTTGCGAAAAATTTAAGTAGAACGTAAAATTAAATATAATTTTTTCATAGTTTTAATTAATAGAAATTGTTTTTGTAATCTACGAAAATCTACATTATATTATAAAAATTCATTAAGACAATTTTTTTTGTATGAGATTGGTATTCATGATTTTTTCAATGAAATAATCACACTTTGCGTCGTAATTACCTTCACAAGATATAGAGCATCGACTTTTACATTGGTAATTATCCTTGTCCCCTTCGTAATTTACAATTTTAAAATTGTCCAAAATACGATCAAGTATGTTCTTTAACAGTTCCATATGAATTAAAGACTTAAGCAAAATTACCGATTACTACCATATAATCTGTGAACAAAATACGATGATGTGACAGTGACAGACGAAATGCGAGCGAAATTAAATTGCGCGCCAACTTCATGGCTATATATGTTCCATATCCAATAATTAATTGCCTTGAATTGAACACATATTAGTAGGAACAATTTTGCTTTGCTAAACCGCGTGTATTTGGAGGACACGTGCCTTGAATTCAACACGAGTCTTTAAGTGCATTAGCGCAGCAAACTAGTGCCTAATTCGAGGCAGTACCTACATGCCTCCTAATCAACACGGAAGGTACATAAATACGCGATCGGGATGAACTTAGTGTGTCGGTCGGTAGCATAACTCTAGAAGAGGCTCAAGAAAAATATGAAGAATTATACGTTTAACTTAATAAAGAAACTGCATTTTTAGGATATGAATTCACAATGAACATTAAAAACGAGCCATTAAGAAAAATCACTATATTTTTGGTACCTTTGCTCGTGATGGTATCCTATAGAATAATATACCTAAGGTAGGTATGAATGCAAGAGTATGTAACTAACACTAAATTATTACTGCACGTTCTCTACTGGGACATCTGCGTTTCGACAGACGGTAAGACGAAGAACCTTTAAGTTACATAAAAAATACTAAAATTAATCTGATAATTAAAAAAAATATATATAGTAATAATATTACAATCGCCGCGCTGAGGCATAGAAGTAAAACGTTTGCCTTGTATGCCCGTGTCCTGATCCGATTTTCACCAGAGAAATATATAGTACTAGTGAACCCCCGGCAAACTTCGTATTGCCTGTATAATTAAATATGGTCCTTCATTACCACCCGTCACTTCAGACCCTTCAGTACCTCCCGTTCCTTCAGACCTTACAGTACCACCAATCCCTTCAAGCCCTCAGTACGTCCCTTCCCTTCAGGCCCTTTAGTACCTCCCGTCCCTTCAGTGCCTCCCGTCCCTTCAGTACCTTCAGTCCCTTCAGTACCTTCAGTCCCTTCAGTACCTCCCGTCCCTTCAGAACCACCCTTCCCTTCAGTACCCCCCGTCCCTTCAGAACCACCCTTCCCTTCAGTACCCCCCGTCCCTTCAGTACCTCCCGTCCCTTCAGTACCTCCCGTCCCTTCAGTACCTCAGTACCTCCCTTCCCTTCATTACCTTCCGTCCCTTCAGTAGGTTAAGAAAAAGTTTAATTCCAGAAACAATACTGGGAAGACCTACGAAGAGATGAAAGGACAGTTGGACCTTCTTTTTCCAGGATCCTCTAACTTCATAGGCAAAATGAACAAATATACGATAAAGAAGAAGAAGAAGAAGAAAGTTTGAATCCAGAAACCTTACTGGAAGACCTGCGAAAATATGGAAGGACAGTTGGACCTATTTCTCCCAGGATACTCCTCCTTCATAGGTAAATACACAAATACACGATGAAAAAGAAGAAGAAAAAGAAAAAAGTTTAAATCCAGAAACTGTCCTGGAAGACCTGCGAAGAGATGGAAGGACAGATGGATCTTCTTTTTTAACCAGAGTATTAGGTAAAATGACCTAATATCCGATGAAGAAGAAGAAGAAAAAAAATTTTATCCAGAAACCATCACGGGCATACTCCCAACAATTCACCAAAGTTTCATTGCAATCGGATGAACGGTTCCCAGGATAGTCCACCTTCATTGCTAAAATGACCTAATACTCGATGAAGAAGAAGAAGAACACATTTTTTTTAATTCAGAAACTATTCCGGGCATAGGCTCGACAATTCGTCAAAGTTTCATTGCAATCGGATGAACGGTTCCCAGGATAGTCCACCTTTATAGGTAAAATGACCTAATACCCGATGAAAAAGAAGAAGAAAATTTTATAATATACGTAAATCCATTTTTATACATATAGATACCATTTTATGTATGGGTATATATGATTTTTGCTAAACAAACCCACTAAATATCAATTCAGTACCATTTTTTTTAGATATCGAATAAATAAATAAATAAATTATAATGCATAAACCTTCTCCTGAATGAGCTGAACAAATTTCCAAAGTTTCATCGCAATCGGATGGTTGGTTTGGGAGTTCATCGCGAACAAACAAATATACGTAAATCCATTTTTATATATATAGATTTGACACTTACCTGCACTCATTGTACCTACTCGTAATTTATAATTTTAAAATTGTCCAAAATACCACCAAGTATGTCCTTTGATTGTTCCATATTACTTAAACAAAATTACTGATTACTACCATAAAATCTGTGAACAAAATAAAAACAAATGTGACAGTGACAGACGAAATGCGTGCGTAATGAAATAGCGCGCGAACTTCATGGCTATATAATTTGTTCCATATACAATAATTAATTGCCTTGAATTGAACACGTACTATCAGAAACAGTGTGCGTTGCTAAACCGAGTGCATTTGGAGGACACGTGCCTTGAATTCAACACGAGTTTATAAGTGCATTAGCGCAACAAACTTGTGCCTAATTCGAGGCAGTGCTTGCCTCCTAATCAACACGGAAAGGTAAATACGCTGTCGGGAGCCAATGGTGTTTTTTGGCAAATTTTTAATATCTCAATAGAGACGTAACGGGAACATATTATATAGTTATGGGAGAACCGGGATATAACTTTCATTGTCATTTCGATAGATGGCGATGATATTCTAAGTTTATTTTCAAACCATGTCAAGTTACTTTGAAACATTATATAGAATTTTCAAAATTTGGATTGATCGAATAAAAAGGCACAAACGTTAAATGTTGCGCAAGCTCTTCAAATAAAGACGTTAACCAGCCGACAACAGGTTTTATAAATTCTCTATTGAGATGTTAAAAAAAATGTCAAAAAGGTTGCTTACAACGTTATGCACCGCCATTCAAAAATCTCCCTTGTTGTCACAATTGGGGCTGCAGATCTGTGCGCCCCTACTTTATTCTTTGCCACCGTGGAAGTACAGGGGGTGCGGTATGGAGTATCGAGGGGGGTCATGATTATTGAATTACACACCGGAGCGAAGTGCTTTACTGGGTAAGCAGAGAAGACGAGGGGACACCACCGACTCAAAAGCAGTAGCTGCAGAAGTAGGGGATGGGATGTCACACGAAAAAATATATAATGACATTTGATTGATATTAGACCGAGTAAGAATTGACTTAGATTCATACGTGCATACAACCCGACCGCATCATTTCGAAATGTACCAACACATGGGAATTTCTGATCTCGATAAATACTCAAAACGAGTACATTGTCAACCAATTCCTGGATTGATAAAGTATTAAATGTGGAGGTACTCAGAGAGAAAAAGTATTAAATGTGGAGGTACTCAGAGAGAAAAAGTATTAAATGTGGAGGTACTTAGATAGAAAAAGTATTAAATGTGGAGGTACTCAGAGAGAAAAAATATTAAATGTGGAGGTACTCAGAGAGAAAAAGTATTAAATGTGGAGGTACTCAGATAGAAAAAGTATTAAATGTGGAGGTACTCAGAGAAAAAGTATTAAATGTGGAGGTACTCAGAGAGAAAAAGTATTAAATGTGGAGGTACTCAGATAGAAAGAGTATTAAATGTGGAGGGACTCAGAGAGATAAAGTTTTAAATGTGGAGGTACTCAGATAGAAAGAGTATTAAATGTGGAGGTACTCAGAGAGAAAAAGTATAATGTGGAGGTACTCAGAGAGAAACAGTATTAAATGTGGAGGTACTCAGAGAGAAAAAGTATTAAATGTGGAGGTACTCAGAGAGAAAAAGTATAAAATGTGGAGGTACTCAGATAGAAAAAGTATTAAAAGTGGAGGTACTCAGAGAGAAAAAGTATTAAATGTGGAGGTACTCAGAGAGAAAAAGCATTAAATGTGGAGGTACTCAGATAGAAAAAGCATTAAAGGTGGAGGTACTCAGAGAGAAAAAGTATTAAATGTGGAGGTACTCAGAGAGAAAAAGTATTAAATGTGGAGGTACTCAGATAGAAAAAGTATTAAAAGTGGAGGTACTCAGAGAGAAAAAGTATTAAATGTGGAGGTACTCAGAGAGAAAAAGTATTAAAGGTGGAGGTACTCAGAGAGAAAAAGTATTAAATGTGGAGGTACTCAGAGAGAAACAGTATTAAATGTGGAGGTACTCAGAGAGAAAAAGTATTAAATGTGGAGGTACTCAGAGAGAAAAAGTATTAAATGTGGAGGTACTCAGATAGAAAAAGTATTAAAAGTGGAGGTACTCAGAGAGAAAAAGTATTAAATGTGGAGGTACTCAGAGAGAAAAAGCATTAAAGGTGGAGGTACTCAGAGAGAAAAAGTATTAAATGTGGAGGTACTCAGAGAGAAAAAGTATTAAATGTGGAGGTACTCAGATAGAAAAAGTATTAAAAGTGGAGGTACTCAGAGAGAAAAAGTATTAAATGTGGAGGTACTCAGAGAGAAAAAGTATTAAAGGTGGAGGTACTCGGAGAGAAAAAGTATTAAATGTGGAGGTACTCAGAGAGAAAAAGTATTAAAAGTAGAGGTACTCAGAGAGAAAAAGTATTAAATGTGGAGGTACTCAGATAGAAAGAGTATTAAATGTGGAGATACTCAGAGAGAAAAAGTATTAAATGTGGAGGTACTCAGAGAGAAACAGTATTAAATGTGGAGGTACTCAGAGAGAAAAAGTATTAAATGTGGAGGTACTCAGAGAGAAAAAGTATTAAATGTGGAGGTACTCAGATAGAAAAAGTATTAAAAGTGGAGGTACTCAGAGAGAAAAAGTATTAAATGTGGAGGTACTCAGAGAGAAAAAGCATTAAAGGTGGAGGTACTCAGAGAGAAAAAGTATTAAATGTGGAGGTACTCAGAGAGAAAAAGTATTAAATGTGGAGGTACTCAGATAGAAAAAGTATTAAAAGTGGAGGTACTCAGAGAGAAAAAGTATTAAATGTGGAGGTACTCAGAGAGAAAAAGTATTAAAGGTGGAGGTACTCGGAGAGAAAAAGTATTAAATGTGGAGGTACTCAGAGAGAAAAAGTATTAAATGTGGAGGTACTCAGGGAGAAAAAGGTCGTGCGCGAACTGGTTGACACAATTAAGCGACGACACTGAAAAAAATTTCATGTTAAAATTAACCGAACTTTAGTGACTACAAAACATTTGGTTTTGTGTAATTAAATATTTTGTGCACATAGCCAAACCGTACAGTCATAAATAGATAAACCTTTATTATTGATAACAAAGGTTTGGCTAAAACGCAAGTAGCTTGTTCGGTTGTCATATTTTCTTTTCAGTGGAATAATATCATATTTGGGTCAAGTTCAGCAGTGATCGGGGAGACCTGATATGGCACCAAGAAGAAGAAGAAACCAACTGCCACAGAGGAAGATCTTTCTCAGTGGCAGACAATTTTGTTACTAGTAACTCCAGTGAAAACCTGTTATTGTCTTTAAAAGTTATATAAATCATCTTTATACGCTATTATACGCTGTGTGCTGTCCTCTTAATAAGTAAATAAATAAAAAAAACAAAATAAATAAATAAAAAATAAATATATAAATGAGGAAATAAATAAATGCGTTAACATATTTCAAGGCCTATTTTGCTAAATAATATGCAAACGATTCGTAGATTTTGATATGAGTTTATTTATATTTTAAATAAAAAAATATATGTTTTTGAAAATGTCTTTTTTTCTGTCCTTCAGTACGACCTTTGATCGCCTGCGGAACTCTTTTAAAGTTAATAATGTATTTGACGTAGATTTCCGTGAAACACGGAGTTTTGCGTTTTTATTCCCGGGTCCCGAGATCGGCACTGAGAAACCGTAGTTACCGGTGGAAACACAGTTAAGTTAATAAGTTTCTACAATGTAGCAACTTGTTACTATCGGTTCGGCACAAAACCTACCTACTTAGAATTTTGAACTTTTGTGCCAGTCAGGGATTGTCATAATTTAAATTTTCATTTTATATTTCCACATATTATCTCAAAAACCATAAAAACTAGGACGCTGAAAATTTGTAAAAATATAGACACATACAATTTCGAAACCTTTGTAATAAAAACGTTCCAGGGTTTCTCATTTTTTTTTATTAAGTAGTCCCATTTTATTTCATGACAATTTAATGCGTATAACTGCCTATATTTTAGTTTTTTTTTAAATATAAAAAAACGTCGAATCACCTCAACTACTTAGATAATTTAATTTTCTATAAAAAACATTATTGCAGTAAAAATTTAATTTAGTCGCGACATCGTTTCATACTATTTGTATGGCAGTATAAACTACACAATATTTAGATGGGTGGTGGCAGAGTGGTTAGCGCACTGGGTTAGTAATCCAGTGGTCGCGAGTTCGAATCCTGCCACGACCGATTTCGTTCACCTAAGCACAAGCATATGCTTAATTTTGGGAATGTATGAGGATCTATAATATACTTGTTACAAGAACATATTCATTCTTAAAAAAATCTACGGGGATTCTCAATAGTTTTTTTTATTCTTTTTTTCACAATACAATATAAAACAGTCAAACTATATAGAAAAGATGCACAGTAAGACAAAACATATTTCCCTTTACTAGAGTGCAAGCACTCGTGTGTAAAGGAGATAATTTAATACAGAATACACAAAATATTATATATACTTACATAATTATTATCTATACAAAAATAAGCTAATATAATTTACATATCAGTCTAATAATAAGTTTAATTTATTCTTCATTTTTCTTTTAAAATCATTATATTCAATTGCCAGTCTCAAATCTGTTTCAAGTTGGCTGAACCACACCACCCCATTGTAAGTGTAGTAGTGCTGTGTTGTGTATGTATGTGTTAACGGGGTATACAGTTGACCCACTATATTTTGTCTATCGCTCGCCAAACGTACAAAGGCATGGTGCGACCTTCCAAAGTTTGATACTTAATCTTCATACATACCCACTATCAAGTTGTTTACATATTCGGGAAAGGAAAAAAGGACCGACCTCCACACTATTCTAACCTGACATACATTTTACGTATAGAAAACAAAATATATAAATATTGAATAATTTGGATTTAAGGGTTCATATAGTTTGATATGAATTCTTCAACTACAAATACTATCGCCATCGACAGTTGGATCTCATGTGTTACATTTTTAGTATAGAAAACAAAATATCATATAAATATTGAATAATTTGGATTTAAGGGTTCATAGTTTGATATGAATTCTTCAACTACAAATACTATCGCCATCGACAGTTGGATCTCATGTGTTACATGCAACTAGTTACGCAAATAATAGAGTGATATTATAGTCTGTCTGTCGTTGTATCGAGATCGTCCTCCTCCCTACTTAAAATCAAATTATACACTATAAATAAAAGCGGACAAGTACCCACCCGAGTGATACAAGAGAGAGAGTAAGAGAGAGAGTAAGAGAGAGAAAGAGAGACATCTATGGATGCGGCGGCGCATTATGACAAAAGTAAAGCAAACATTAATCGGGGATTATACGGTGTTGTTTGTATTTAATTATGTCCCCCGGGGGGAATCGAACCCGGTAGCCGCGCTTCGGCGTCGTCCTTTGATTGTTATCTACGCCACTCGGCCACATCTGTCGTACGCGCGCAACCTGTCAATCGCATTCAATTGTGCAAAAAAATCGCGTTTATAATATGACAAGTGAAAAGTTGGTATGGTATCGGCGTAATATATCTTAAGGTGACGGGGTAGGCTCCAAGGTAATTTTTGGATGCTCATTACGCTTTACTTTTAAAAGTAACGTCTTCAATAAAAATATATATTATTCTCTCATTATTTGTCTATAGGTACATTGGCCCGATACACTTTCTTTCATCTTGTGTACTTTTTTCATAATATTTTTTTTAATAATACCTTTTTTCTCAGATTTTATATCCATAACTCAAAACTTACAAGGCTTAGAAACAATAATGTTTTTTTAAATGATAGGTATTTTATAAATCTAAACATTGGCTGGATACGTTTTTACACAATGCCCCCAAGTCAAATTGAAAACGCTGTTCGTTTTCGCCAAGCGCTAATTTTTTTTGTATGGGATTTGACGTTTGTTGTAGAAATTTTTTCTACAATAACAAACAACAAACGTCAAATCCCATACAAAAAAAATTAGCGCTTGGCGAAAACGAACAGCGTTTTCAATTTGACTTGGGGGCATTGTTTTCACTTTTTTTGTAAAATCAAATAAACCGTAGTATTTTATGTAAAACTAACTTGGGCGCACACGATTGTAATCTTTAAGGACGTTCATTCTCATACAATAGTTAACAAAGTTTGCATTTCACTTGCCTACATTGCCTTACCCTGCCCCTTAAGGCCGCAGAGGCTCTGAGAATTTTCAGCGATTTGGGTTTCATACCGCCATATATCTTGTACAACTTAACTAGGACGAAGGAACGACGTAAGCGACAATATGGATTATGCTTTTTTTTTTAAAAAAAAACAGAAATTTAAAAATTTTAAACAGTGAAAGTGTTTAAATCATACATAACAATATACATACACATACCATCACGCCATGTAGGCAGAGAGAACCGAACGCCACTTATTTCTATCTTGACACACATTCATCGCCTCATCGACATTCATACATCGTCTTATACATGTTCGTCTGTTATTCATGCTTCTGAAATTTCCGTCTTTCAAAATACCGTTCACATGGACGGTGCCATCCCTTCCTTGGGCGGCCCCAACCTCTCATTCCATTCCTATCCGCAATGTATATTTTCTTCGTCAGGCGTTCCTCATTCATTCTCCCCATGTGGCCAAACCATCACAATGTGTTCACTTTCATTCTATTAATGACATATTTCTTTATCTTACATTATTTTCTTATGTCCTTATTTCTGACCCTGTCATACATCGCCATATTACAGTTTCTTCTTAGCTATCTCATTTCGCGTGTATTTAGCTCCATTTTATAAAGTAATGCACACCCGCACACTTGTCGCTGGTTACCCCAAATTGTGGGACATGCCGTGACGTTATGAATGAATCAATGAATGATTGTGGAACTGTCAAACGGTACACAATGCTATAATTTATCCCTGTCCTTAGTTTTAAGACGATAATTTCAGTATTGGCTGAGTAAATGAGGAATTGAGTAGGTACCTGTGCGGCCTTAACAATAAATAAACCCGCCAGAGTGCAATATATTTCTTTATATTACATCTATGTTGTTTTGTTTTGATTTTCGTCGCAAAAAATATTTATTTTCAGTTAATAAGACCCTTGACAACCAAAACGATCGTCCTGCAAAAATAAAATAAATCTTCGTGGAACATCATTGAATTTGATTTAAAAAACACAAAGATAGGAAGCATTGGTAAAATAATTGACTACTGAACATCTTATTAGACTCAAACTGTAAATGGAAGCAATATTATAAACAATAGTGTAAAAGCGACAGACCGTAAGAACGGCATGTATAGATAAGAGTATGTATGTTCGAGTAGATACCAATTTAGTACGTCCCCTACCAATACATATATTTCTACACCACAAAGCCTATATTCGATAGGCCTCTCATATCGAAATGCCGTCAAATGAACATACAGGTCGGAGGGATATGACGATAATCCAAAAAAAATGTAAATCGAATATTTATTTATTTATTTAGGGACAAATACAGTCTTAAAATACTAAAATGGAATAATACACTTTAAAATAAAAACAAACAGACCAATTACATATGTCCACAGATATTAAATATAAAACATTTCAAACATCATAAATTTAAATATAACTAAGATGTATGTTTGCCTGTGACGGGAAAGGAAAAGGATGGGAAAAGGATTATGACAGTTAAATTGTTATATTTTTGTTACAAACAACAACTCAAAATGTAAATAAAAGTATACAAAAGATAATATTAGAAAAAACAAAAATAACTAACAAAAAAAAAAAAAAAATTCAACATACGAGTTCATGCTATACACTTATAGAGAGAATTTTTGTATGCGTTATTACTAGCGGTGAATATATCAGAATGTGTGATACTGGCTGAGAGGTTGACATTATAGAAGTTACAAGCCCTTTTGATAAACTCATTTTGATTAGAATTAGTGTTACTTCGAGGAACATAAAACAAGTAGTTCAATCTGCCATTTCGCAACGGCGCATGGAAATTAATTTTATTTAATAAATCAGGACAGTCAACTTTTGAATTAATAATTTTAAAGAGAAACATTTGATCCGCAACTTCTCTCCTGTGTACGATTTTTTTCATTCGGAAATGTTTCTCAATTTCATCATAAGAACTGTATATGTTATATGATTTGAAATTTAAGAATTTTAGAAATCGTTTTTGAACTCTTTCCAGTCGATCAACGTATATACTGTAGCGTGGGTTCCAAATCAGTGAACAATACTCTAAATGTGGACGAACATAACTATTGTAAAGGAGCAAGAACGTTCTGAAGTTGGTGAAAAATTTACATGTTCTTAGAACAAAACCCAGGCTCTTTGTTGCCTTAGTGACTATGCTATTAATATGAGCCTCAAAAGTAAGTTTTTTTTTTTATATTTATAGTAGCAAATAAATACGCAAACATTGTTTTATTTCTCTGTCGAGAGTCAATAATGTAATTATGACAGTGAAAAAAATGTAAAATACATAAAATGAGGTGTATACAAAATGCGGCCTGTGGCAGAACAACGTCTGCCCGGGCCCCACTGGTTTCTATAAGTTCACAAAACGAGTGTGCGAGCTTATATGCAGTAAAAAAATACATATAAATCATCTAAAAAAACTTTTTTTTATTGTAAAGCTTTTATTTTAAAAATTCAAATATAGGGTTACCATGAAATTGCACCGACCACGCATTTATGAACGTTTTCGATCAGAGTTCGATTCCTGTGTAAAGAACAATCGAATGGGTATCGAAAACAATACTATCGAGTGTGCAAAAAAAAATGTGCAACACTTAAAACATCGAAAGTACCTACCTACCTACTCGAAAAACGCATCGAGAGCAACGACAGGGAAATAATTAAGCCCTTGAAGAAGTGGAGTGAAACATAATCGAAAATCCATTCATACAAACGCAAAACAAACTGCGCTTTTGACAGCTGTCATCACATCGTCGCACTTATTTTTGTGTTCAAACGTAACGTGAAGAATTGATTTGAGGCTATACATTGATCGGGTTGGTCGGAAGAGATTGCCTTGAGGCATATGAACACTTTTTACACTTTTTGGCACATTATAGGTAATAATAATGAACACTTCTTTGCACCCTGCGCAAGTATCGAGTTTATTGCCGTATGGCAATTTCTTCCAACTAACCAGTAGGTATTTCCAGCCCAGAGAAGCAACATTAGCGTGAGAAATGAATTTAAATAATTTTCTCATCTGCTGGGAATCGAACCTAGGACGCCCGCACAGAAACCAAACGGCTTACCAACTGTGCCACGGTGGTCGGCACATTAATTTAAAAAATGTGTTTTACTCCTCACTAACCCAAGGGGATATAGTGGGGAGTTATGATTTCGCAATTTTTAAGGCCATTTTTTATTGCAGATTATCAACTAGTACCATGCTGAAATTGTTTTCTGAAAGTTTCATCACAATGTATCTGTGTGTGTATGTGTGTGCTGTGTGCTATGTACGGCGTGCTATGTGCTATGTACGGCGTGTTTATTTTACTTTATCGATTATAGACTAAACTACTCATTCGATTATTTTCAAATTTTGCTAATTTCGATGGATATATAACCTAAAAAGACAAACGTATGATAAATGACATCAGACATTCAAAACGCTCGATGCTGCGTTCAGATTGACTGACACACCGTTCGAAAGCGTTCAGTGAAATCGGTGTGAAAAACGCCATAACCTGCAACTTCAGGTACATTCAACACTCGACGTCCAGTGTTCTATCTGAACACAGCCCTGGGAAGTAAAATTACCGAAAACCTAGACTCTGGTATTGAAATCAAGTGCAGAATAAAAGCGGGTCGTAATTCGTTTAATAAAATGAGAAATTTCCTTTGTAATGATGACATCAACCTGAAACTGCATCAAAGGATGATCAAATATTTCGTATGGTCGGTTCTGATCTACGGTGTCGAAGCATGGACCTTCAAGGTTGGTACCATAAACCGTCTGGAGGCATTCAGAATGTGGATTCACCGTATAATGCTGATGATATAAGTCTTTAATGTAACTTTACATGCGTACGCATGGAGTGTACCCAACTTACATGCATCACCCTGTTCCCCTGGAGGCCTGTGCCTATCAGTCTCGAAAAAAAGGCGAGATAATTCGTTACTTCTGGTGGGTTACAAAGTTATAAATTATATCATTGACTGCCCAATTTCGCTTGAGCATCTAGGCCTCTACGCTCCCCCGAACTACATGAGAGGTAGAGGACACCACTTGTTTAATTTACCTGCCGCTCGTACAGACGTGGTTGCTCGCAACACTCTCGTACGAATGTCTGTTTTGTTAAATGGTTTAGCTGTTGAAGTAGACGTCTTCTTCTGGGGTGTTAGCGATTCAAAAAGTAAATTAAATAAAATAACGAACAGGTGTCGCACTGTAACTGGCGTAAACTGTCGCACTGTAACTGTTCTTAAAGTTCTATATACAGCTTTTGTACGAAGTATATTAGAATTTGGATCAATAATATGGAGTCCATCTTATAATATTCATATTCTTCGTATAGAAGGGATTCAGAACAAGTTTTTAAAGTTCTTAAATTATAGAACATATAATAGGTTTTTAAATTACAACATAGCCGCTACGCATTATAAAATTGGTTCTTTAAATGATCGTAGAACTCTCAGTGGAATTTTATTTCTGTACAAAATCTTACATAATTTAATAGACTGTCCTAACTTACTTGAATTAATTAATTTTAGATAGAGTACAATCGTTTAATAGTAGACAACATAATGTATTGGCAATTTCACCATTTCGTACAAACCTTGGCAAGAATGTAATAATCCGTAGAATTTGTGATGACTACAATAGACTTTTGACTGACTTGGACATTTTTAATTTAAAATATTCAAAATTTAAGCAATTGAGTAAAGATATTATAATATATTCGCAAGAGCAATCCTAGAATCAACTGTGGTCCTTGAATTTGTCCCCTTTTTCTCCTCCTACCACCTTATCATAGGTATTTTAATATAACATGCTGCAGGCACTCGTAATTGGAGAGTTGACCTTACATGTTATTTTGTATTTACATTTTGTGTTTTTTAATGTCAATTTCTCTGTGAGTGTTTCTTAAATAAAAAATAAAATAAAAAAAAATAAAAGTAAAGCTGTAGTAAAGCAAGGAAAAAATATATATCCTGGATCGACATGGTGAGCAACGTTGAAGTATTGCGTAGAGCTAATACTGACAGATCTCAACAGTCATGCTCCGTAAGATTTCATATTTTAGTCACATAATAGGAAGATTGAGGGCCGTATAGCGGTTGGCAGGAAGCAGGTATCCTGGTTCCGAAAAAATCGGGAATGGACCGTAATGAGGCGTGTGGAGGACCTGCTTCGGACCGTACAAGACAGGGAGAGTTTCTTCCAAGTGATCGTCAATGTCAAGGAACCCGACAAGACACATAAAGAAGACGAATAATTATCATAAATAAGTGTCGTAAAATCTTCCAGATGATTGATATTCTATTTATTGGTCGTAGTTCCACACTCTTGAGGGTCGCAATCAACTTGCAGGGCACCATGAACTCTCTTGTTGACAGAGACAATGAAAGCAGAAAGAATGGATGGATTATGTTGGAAGGTACTCACCTGATGAGGTCGTTCATCCTCGGAGCGACTGCAGATGTGGCATGTCTCAAGGCCGAAGTCGTGGCCCTCTGGAGAGCCGTGGCAAGGGGACATGCCACTCCCGAAGAGACGGAAGCCTGCAGACAGAACAAAAATAACAACTTTTAAACAGAGAATTTAGAGCAATGCACACAAATTTAACATGTAGGGGTATGTACCTAAATTCACCAATGGAAATTAAAATTTTGACCTCATTTTTTACATACCATCACGACTAATAGGATAGGCAGAGAGAATCTAACGCCATATTCTTGTAACGCATCCATTGCCTCATCAACATTTCCCTCTTTCAGAAAGTAAAGTAAATTTATTAGTATAAAAAAAGAATACAGGATATATCATGACAAAGTATAAAAATATTACAGATAAATATCCTATTCATTTCCACATTAGGTATATTGGTTTTTGGTTGTTCCGACTGAGAAATTGCGAGACCAAATCATGTTCTTGCATAAAATGCAAGAACATGATTTTTCAACTTGTTTTTCGGGTGCCTCTAAAATCAATATCTGTCACAGAACCTGCCAGTAGACCCAATAAAATAAAATAAAATAAAATAAAATAAAATAAAATAAAATAAAATAAAATAAAATAAAATAAAATAAAATAAAATAAAATAAAATAAAATAAAATAAAATAAAATAAAATAAAAATAAAATAAAATAAAATAAAAAAAATTAAATAAAAATATCGAGTAAATTGCATTATTCTGTGTGGTCTTGCATACTCGGTCATGTTTTGGTCTTGGAAGCCTCGCTAGTTTTACAACGCATCAAAAAATATATAGAAATTATCTATTTCACAATATTTTTTTTTACATAAAAATTTAATATACAGTTGTAGTATCTGTTGACTTCTATTTGTTTCTGTGGTATATATTTTGTCAGTTGACATTACTTATGATGACAATATATATATATATATTCAGAAAGAGGTTAATATATAAAAAAAAAATATCATTCAAAAATTTCCAATAAAAGGTCAGAGAGCATTATTTACTCCACTGCCCAATTGTTGTCTTTCGATGAAAATATAACCTAAAATGACACGTGTATGATAAATGACTTTCGACATTTAAAACGCTCGATGCTGCGTTCAGATCGAAACGCCGCTCGAAAGCGTTCAGTGAGATTGGTGTCAAAAACGCCATAATCTGCAACTTCAGGTACATTCGACATTCGACGCGACGTCGAGTGTTGAATTTGAACACAGCCATGCGTCGGCGCGGTGTCCTAGGTTTTGAACTTTAACAAAAATTGAACTTTGAAAAATAAAATTAAATCTCTTCTATAATCAATTCGTTCCTTGCACAGGGTGTCGAAGACCTTCAAAATTCAACTACATATATTGTGGAGGTATGTAAAGTCTTTAAAAAACACTGTATTTTTACATTAGAAGAGAGAAAAGTTCTCCTGGGAGGGAAGAGCGTGGAAATATTTAGACATAACTTGGACGGGAAGGTACCTACCGACAACCGACGCACCGACGTAATATTTTTTTTTCAGCGATAACACGCCACGCTTTAATATCATTTTCCCAGCGGTCCCTCTCTCTCTACGCCACTGAAAGCTTTTAGGCTTAATGCACCACCCCCAAAAACCCACCCGCGAAATTACCCCATTTGGAGGGGGTTGCCTCTGCCACCCTCGAGCCTACCCCAGCGGTATAGAGCTTCAAACTCAAAAGGAAAACACTCAATTCAATATTTTTGAAAAACAGCCTATTTTCAGATGCACTGGCTTGATGACCCAAACCATATTTATTTATTTAATTAATTCACAAACAAACAGAACATAATAATATACGATTATCGACCTCAAAACTAGACATGACCGACAAGGGTGTTAATATAAATAGGGAATATCTGAATAAATTGCGGTTTGCACTTCTAGCTAACGACGACAATGAAATGCTCAATCACATTAGTAGGGATTCATTATAAGTAGGTCTAAAAATGAACTACAACAAAACATGGTCGAGGGGAAGAAAATAGAAAAAGTTTCTTCTTATACTTACCTTGGACGTACAATGAAGCCAGGCAGAGAGAATCAGGATGCTGAGATTGAAAGAAGACGAGGCCAAGCCTGGGCTGCAATTGGAAAGCTGTGTTCAATCCGAAAATCCCCAAAATTCGGAGGATTTTTAAAGAAATCTCTATTTAACTCCTGTATCCTTCCCGTGCTTGCATATGGGCTAGAAACGTCAGTATTCAATACAAATATTATGCAACAGCTCATGGTGACACAGAGGGCTATGGAGAGAAGGATGTTGAACATCTCTTTGAGAGAAAGAAAGACTAATAGGTGGATAAAACAACAGATCAAAGTAACCGATGTCGCCACTCTGAAATGGAACTGGGCGGGAATACCTTGCTAGATATACAGATGGTAGGTGATGGACCCAGAGAGTCTTGGAGTGGCGTCTTAAGACACGGTGGTCGGACTGCATCAAAGCAGTGGCAGGAAGCAATTGGAATCGGTGTGCCCAGGAAAGGGAGTAGTGTAAAAAGAGGGGGAGGCCAATGTTCAACTCTGGATCCAAACGGCCTGATAAAAAAGAAAAATATCGACCTCACTATGGCTGTCCTGTACTGAAGTCTACAATTTTTCACAAAGTAAGGACAGTTTAAAACATAGCAAAAAACTGAGTTGTAGCCAGACCCAGCCGGGCCGGGCATTTACATAATTAATCTCTTATACGACTTATAAACCTCGATGGACATAACTGTCTTCTTCAGAGAATCCATTTCCACAATGAAATAGAATAGGTGTCCCGTTTTAAATACTTGGGGTGCTGGTTGAATGATTAGTGGAAACCAGATTACAAAATGAAGACCAGGATTGAGATGGCGAGATCCACCTTTTACAAAATGCAAAAACTGCTGTGTAACCGAGAGTTAAAGCAAAGAACAAGACGAAGAGCTGATAAAGCATACCTACGTGTTGCCGATACTGTTGTATGGAATGAATAAAAAAAAAATCTAAAATCTAAACAAAATCTAAACAATAAATAAGATAGAAGAAAAAAAAATATAAAATCTACTCAAAATCTAAACAATAAATAATATAGAAGCTTTCGAGATGTGGCTATACAAAAGGTTGATGCGCATCTCATGGGTCGATAGTCTCCAATGAAAATTTTAAATACGATCAAGAAAGAGAGAGAGAGAGAGAGAGTTGCTAACCACTGTCAAGAGACGCAAAGCCGCATATTTTAGCTACATATTCCGCGGTAATAAATATTCCCTTTTACAACTTATAGTGGATAGAAAGATAGAGAGGGAAGACGGGAGTATGCGATGTAAAAGAATATTGTTGCTAAAAATCTCAGGCAGAACTTCGGGATTCCGGATGCGGCACCAGGTTGGTGTGATGGTAGCCAACCTCCGTTAGGAGCGGCACAAGAAGAAGAAGTTTATAGTTTCAACAGAACGTCGCTTTTAAATTGATTGTTAATAATTAGTGATGAAAATGTTTGCTGTTTTGGTTTTAAGGCGAACGTCAATGACAGACCAAAGAATAGACTTGCAAGAGCAAATTACACGCGATTCTCAAAGGTTCCATCAAGACGTTAAGATTCCATATGCGATTCCGATCGTAGTTGAAATAGTTGGCGAATCATAACGAACGATCACAAAATGATAAGTGATAATGTAGTTAATCATGATTAGATAAATTGTCTAACAGCACTCGATATTTCTATTTGTTTTGCTGTTGTTCTACCACTAGCACTATCTATACCTTTACACTTCCGAGGTTTATTTGCTATCCACTTTCGACCTAAATATCACTCAAGGTAGGTACTCCAAAATTATGGCGCTGAAAATAGGCATAATATGACCCTTCACTGTACTGGCAGAAACAATTTTGTGAGAAAACATAAAACATACATAAAATAAAATATACTTAATATAAACGAAGAAAAGTTTGAACAGAAGGAAGAGGTAATAGGGGGACAGGAATAACGTCGAAGACTTTACATTTTGCGCCTGTCACACCAACAATAGCCTCACCCGGGACCTAAATTCACTAAAGCAATCTAGAAAAAAATGTCCAGGGTTTGCGAATTATTTAATTTATTATAGTCAATTGTTGAACACTTTATGAATGTATTTTTTATGAAATTGGTTCGCGGGCATATTCAAAAAAACTTTACGACTTGAACTGACTGAAAAAAAATTGTACGACTTGAACTGACATACTGATCAAAAACCTGAAACGTTTCTCTAAAACATGTTTGTATCGTGTAGACAAATGAAATGGAACACTCATATTAGAGGAAGCCTAGGAATGCAAGATGTATCCAAAAAGCTCCAAGAAAACAGGTTTAAATGGAACGGATATGTTAGTAAAAGACCACAGGAATATCGGGAACGTAGTCCAAAGCAATGTGCCGGGTGGAACATCCAGAGGGAAACCAAGCGAAGATGAAAAGAAGCGGTGAGCCGAGGACAGTGGAAGCGCAGAGAGCAGACTATCGTGTGGGACAATTGCTGAGGAAAAGATTGCACTGGCAAAGGAATAATGAAGGTCGGTTAGATTTATTAACATCCAAAACAGTTTTATTTTTAAAATATTGAATACTGTCCATAATTTCTCCCGATAACTTTCAGACGCTTGTCATAATGGGAGAGGAAAATCCAGATGACGCTTACAGACTTGATGGAGAGACCATGTCAAGTCCGCTACAGGACCATCAATCGCAGAAACCCTTCGACCTGTCCAAGACCGTTCTACATGGATTATGCCATACACACATCACCATAAAACTCAACGTAAGAATTCAATGTAAAATAAATAATAATGTTAAAAAAAATGGAAAATAATCATTCTTTATTAGGTACTCACAAGTGGGGATTAAAATTCCAGATAGACAGTTGATTCCTGGAGTAGTTCAAGATAGGGTTAAAACACATATCTAGGAAATATATAGATAACTAGAAGATAAAATAAATATGTAACATACTGTTATTCCTTATTCCTGATTTGTAAAAGATAAAATTATAGTTATCTATACTATGAAGCATGTTGTAGAGCTCGCCAAGCGAAAGAATACGGGTGATATCACCTTTGCACAAACAATTTTAATACGGGAATATAACTACTCTGATTTGAATAAAAAAACAGTCGACGTTCGACGTTGCGTAGCGAATTGTGTGTCACTTTTGCCCATAAATTTGAAACCATGCTTTACAAAACTGTCTCCCGCATTTTCTCACTTGTCGAGCTCTAAAGTATTCCAGTTTATAGGCCAATTTAAACGGAAATATATCTTTATTTATTTATTTATTTATTGATAATCGTTGTTGAATAAAATTGTTTTGTTTATTAATTTATAAATAAATTATATTGGCAAGTATTTATCTTTTTAACTAAAATACCAGTTACGGGCTATTTCACCACCTCTGGATAAAGTGCCTGATAGCCAATCTAACACAAATCTAACGGAAAAACCGAAAAATGCGTTTCACGACTCTCTGATAGCTCTATCCCATGGATAAAGTTCTAGATATGTTGTCTAGCGGAATAGGTTCGCGATAAGTGATAGATAAGTTAAACTGAGTATAAGTTATTTTTTAAATGATCGAAATTTATGACCAAATCGACGATGATATCGTATTTTTACATAATACGAGACAAAATCGGCGTCAGAGAATTATTCCAAATGCGAAAAGATTATTTTTCGGAGTTCGACAATATTGATTTCAAGATGTTAAGTTCGGTTGGCAAGATGTATGCAAGAATTATTGATAAGAGAATACGCAAGATTACGGAATGCAAGATATGGGATGCGCAAGGTGCCTTTGTAGGAGGCAGAGGATGTATCGATCAAATTTTCTCTTTACGTATGGCTACAGAAAAGGTTCTGCATAAAAACCAGAAACTTTTCTGTGCGTTCATAGACCTAGAGAAGGCATATGATAAAGTGGATAGAGAAAAATTGTGGGATATCCTATCGATATATGGAGTGAAGAGCAAACTTATACGTGCCGTTGCGTCTCTGTATGAAAATAGTGGAGCCTGTGTCCGTGTCAACGATGCGTTGACAACATGGTTCCCTATTAATAAAGGGGTGAAGCAAGGCTGCGTATTATCTCCATGGCTGTTCAATCTGTATATTGATCACTGCGTTAGGACATTGAAGAATGAAAATAAAGGTCTGAAACTAAGTACTGTAAACGTACGTGATTTGATGTATGCAGACGACAAAGTGGTGATTGCTGAATGTGCGGATGAGTTACAGTATTTAGTAAATAAAGTGTATGAAGGATGCCTGCAAAATGGACTGAGAATGAATGTTAGTAAATCTAAGATATTGGTATTTGAAAAGACTGAAAGTATAACTGCATGTATGATAAAAGTAGAGAACGAATGGCTAGAACAAGTTGAGGAATATTTATATTTGGGGAGTATGTTTGAACGGAATGGAAGACCCGATAAAGATATCGAAAGAAGAGTTATGGCAGGGAATAGAATAAACGGAGCACTTAGACCAGTAATGTCCGACCCAAGCATCTCAAAGGAAGCCAAAATTGTAGTACACAATGCAATTGTGGTGCCTACTTTGACGTATGCTAGTGAAACATGGACCTGGCAAAGAACACATGAAAGTAGAATAAATGCTGTAGAAATGAGATCACTAAGAAGAGTATGTAATAGAACGATATATGATAGAATAAAAAATGAGGACATAAGGAGAGAATGCAAGTTAAAGAAGGATATTATATGTAAAATGAAAGTGAATGCTTTAAGGTGGTTTGGACATATAGAAAGAATGAACGATGAACGACTGACCAAAAAAATATACATGGGTGCAAGAGATGGAGTGAATAGCAGAGGTCGCCCCAGAAAGGGATGGCATGACCAAGTGAATGATATTTTGAAAGAAGGAAACATAAAAAGTTTGAACAATCGACGAGCATGTATGAGACGATGCATGGATGTAAAGGAAGCCAGAAATGTGTGCAAAAATAGAGAAGTATGGCGCTCAATTCTCTCTGCTTACCCCGTAAGGGACATGGCGTGATGGTATGTATGTATGTATGTATGTATGTATGTATTTCAAGACGAGGTTTAGATTGACGAAAACGTCTGCACAGAACATTTTAGGACTCATAAAAGAAATTATTTTTTCTTATATCTTATTTTCTATAACATTTTTATGCTGACAAACTAAATCCACCAACACGTTGATGTCATCCTCTCAGATATTCGTAGTTCTTTCTCTTTTATACATTCTCAAAATATTTGAAATATCTTGTTTTGTGTCCACGTGTTCGTTTTGACCGCGTGTTTATTTACCGTTGTCCGTTGTTTACTGCGACTTTTTACGATTTACAATGTGACAGCTTTATCAACCCATAGACAAGACCATTGAAATCGATGAAATTACAACGTTGCCACCCTTTATCCGTCGGATAACAATCTGTAAGAAATTTGTAGGTGGTGAAACGCTCGCTTCATTTATCCTTAAGATAAATTTATCTTATGGATAGTTATCTAGAACTTTATCCAGAGGTGGTGAAATAACCCGTAAGTTAAATAAATTGAATATGGTGCTGTTGTTAGGCAAACGCTTAGAATAGTGGTTCCACTTTTTGTCGTGCACTAGCAGGGTTATCAAAAATACGACAAAAGGCAAAATATCATCACACATAGTTCAGCAATGAGGATCACCACCTATTCTGAATGTAGTGCCTTAAGTGAGATGAGACTGGTGTTTTGGGATACACGCTCGCGTCGTGCTTCCCTTTATAAGGTAATGCACAGCCGGCGCTGGTTACCCCACAATTATTATTTCGTTTATATCATCAAGTTTGTCGACAGACGTTTTTTTGCAAAGCTTTATTATAAATGAGATTCTGAATTTATTTCGACATTCTTGACGATGGTCTCCGACAGATCTATAAATATGTGTTAAATTTAAGTGTAAAAATAAAAAAAATATTGACATATTTTTTTAAATGAAATTGAAAATGTCCTTAATATACATCCTCATACATTTCCTAAACTAACCATAAATTATGATCGACGAAGTTTTTATTTTGTAGAATTCCATTAAAAGTTATATCTATAATTAAAAGTAAACCACTTTTTGATTCTACATGAATTTTATTATGTTAGGGCATTTACTAGCTTAAGCTAGTAAATGCCCTAACAAGGCGAAATAGGCCTATCGCACATAATAAAATTCATGTAGAATCAAAAAGTGGTTTACTTTTAATTATAGATATAACTTAAGCATAAATGCTTGTAGGTAGGTACTGCAGATGAACGAAATTGGTCGTGGCAGGATTCGAAATCGCAATCCCCAAGTATTTCTAAACCAACGTGCAAACCGCTCTGCCACGACCCATATAAATTGATATTTATTAATATTGTTTTAACCACGAATGACTTTATAACCATAAGTTTGTTTAACCACGAATGATTTATTTTATTACCATAAGTTTGTTTAACCACGAACGAGTTATTTTGGCCTAATTTTTTTGTTTTATCACGAAGAGTTATTTTCTTGAAATAAAATTTGTTTAACCACGAATGATATATTTTATTTAAATAAATTTTGCTTAACCACGAATGAGTTATTTTATCACAATAAATTCTGTTTTACCACGAATGAGTTATTTTACTCTATTGAATTTTTTTAACCGCGAACGCGGTAGTTAATTCGTGGTAAACAAAGTCAATTGTAATAAATAAAATTGAAGTGAAACTGACCTACCTATACTGTTTTCAGGTTAGTTATGACAGATTGACAGAAGCACTGAATACACAAATCGAAAACACACGAACAAAGGGTAAGTAGGTAGGTAGTTATCAAAGCATAAATCAAGTTCATAATATCAATTTATACAATTTACTCAAACAGATATGGAGAAAAATATGCAAATACAATAAAACACGAAAAACATATGTTTCAAAGATGTACAAATAAAATCCGAGTTTCACCAACGACAAAATTAAAAAACGGAATAAAAACTCCGTTTAGGCAGAGTCCAACAACTACTTACTTGATTAGGTAAAGTACCTTAACTTTTCAATTATGTTCTGTATTATATTATTGTAGGAAAATAATAAGCATACCCCGATTTTCGACATTTATCTTAAATTTCTAAAAAAACTATAAGGTATAGAGTCTATAGAGCATTATATTTTTTATACATTAAAGAAAATCAAAATATCTGGAAAAATACGATGTAACATGCATTAATGCATCAGGTTAAGTTAATAAACCAAAAATACTATTATTTCGCAATGGCGCTGAATGGAAAATAAATGTTTGTTAGGTTTATTTACTAAACCTGAAGCATTAATGCAACGTCACATCATATTTTTCTAGATATTTTTGTCTTCTTTAATTTAAAAACATATATGTTGAACTACGCCTTATATGTTATAAAAATATAAGATAAACGTTGAAAATCGGGGTATGCCATTATTTTTGTTTATTAATACCCAAACTATCTAAATTATTTTTTTTCAAAACGATTTGATCAGAAATAATGATGGTACTTATATCAAAATGAAAAATAGGTACGTTGGCAGCAGTCCCCCCTTAAGAATGTGTATAATGGTAAATGTAATAATTGAGTGTTATAAATTGTAGTAAGTACTTAATATCATTGATAAATCGGCCATCACCGTAAAAAGAGTACTTACAAAACAAATTATCAAACATTGGGGTACAGTATACCTACATAGTAAAAATCAAAAAAGACTTTAATACTGGATCGGGTAAATCTTCCCTCAGCTCGGTTGGTGAAATCGACGGAGGATATTTTTTTCCATACGAGTATTTGCATTACAAATATTTTGATGACATATGTATAAAGGGTTGGCAGAAAAACTGGATAAGTAGATTACATGGCACATACCGAGAGATAGTAAATATTTATGTATGTAGGTAGGTATACATACATACATACTTGTACATAGGGACATTTGTACCTATATTCAAATATTTATTTAAGTATCAACATACATACAATAGCAGATATGATAATAATATAGGTATATATAAAAATAACAAGATAAATAATTGGATAATCCTTTTAATGGAACCACTTGAAAAGATACAGAGTCATATTGTAATCCTGATTATATCAGATTGATAAAATTATAATACATACACATCTACTTATAATAAGTGATGCCTGTCTACAATCACGCCGTGTTCCTCTCCTCACGGGGTATGCAAAGAGAACTGAACGCCACACATTCATAAAAGTGTATGTGCATAATTTATTTTATTTTTTTATTGTAAAATACGGATATAACAGCATTTATACATCCAGATACAATATTACACAATTAAATACACACTGAATTTCTTATATCTACATAGATGCGAATTGATTTGAGGAAAAAATGTTGAGATTTTTTTTTTTAATTTCCTTAAAATTTCAATATAGTTTAATTGAAATATTAAAAATAATAAATATTTTTCTTGAAAATTTGAAAATCCTTAAATAATTTATATACACATACATATCAATTCGGCCTTCATGCCTCAGTTATTCAGGTATCTGACTGCTTATCCAAAGGTCCCGGGTTCGATTCCCTGTGGAGACACAGTTTTCAATTGTTTTCAGACTGGATCTGTGAGACGATTATTAATATTGTATATCTCCATAATTTGGCAACTTGTTATTAAATGAATATTTGAGATAGTACCTACCCCTTAGTTGCCCGAGAAGCAATATAAAATAAAATAACATTACGGCATATCCTACAATGTTGGGTACCTAGCGACTAGTGTGCGGGTGTGCATTGCTTTATAAAATGAAGCTCGACACATGCGTGTATGCCCACACACTAGTCTCGTCTCACCTAAAAAGACCTTACATTCAGAATGGGTGGTGAACCATTGATGAACTATGTGATGTTATTATTGCCTGTTCAAAATTAAAAAAATAAGATTCATTTTTCCTTTCTTTCTTAAGAGCATTTTGTTTTTTTTTTGTTATTTTTTGTAAAAAAAAAATTGCTTTAAAATTGTGAAATTATCATTCTCCACTTTTCCATACAAATGGAGATTAATGGAGATTTGAAGACAAAGACGAAACTCATAGTAGGTATGCGCTCCCCACATGATACATGTTGAGAAACTCGATTTAAAAAGACAGTTAGTAAAAAGTGGCATCTTGTTAACTTTTAAAAACATTGAAAAGGCAAAGTTCTAAGTGGTCTCTACAAAATGGTGGGTCGGCACGAAAGTTATGTCGGCGCTCCATAGAGGGGCACTTTCCTCAACTGATTGAAAATTCTCGGTCGTTAATTTTTATCACCCCGCCTGATCCCAATGACTATGTATCTACCGGTGGTCCTCTCTCTCCTCCACGAAAAAAAGAAATTTCTCAATGATCACAATTGCTCCGAACCGAACGGGGTACGAAAATCGCCAATAGCTTTTATGTGTTTTCTATGTGTGCATATTTTACAGCGCAACCCGCACCTCACTAAAGATACAGCGTGTTGAAAAAAATATATTTTTATTTAATTTTTATTTAAATAATTAAATAACATTTAGAACACGTTATCAAAAAACAACTAATTAATGTTTCATTTCCTAATTAAAGCTGTAAGCTTGTGTTTAGGAAAGCAGCAGCTATTTGCTTACACAATAAAAATACTTAACTAAATAATGTATAAAAAAAACATTAGAATAAATAACAAACTTACTTAGAATAAATATTTTTGATTGATTATTTGTTCACATTATTTTTATTTATTTATTTATTAAAGGAAACACCAACATAACATAGGAATACAAATAAAACATATCGTCATTGTGCAAATGAATGTAAACTAAGTATAAATAATATTTGAATATTGGTAAACAACGTTCTATCAGTTCGATAAGTAATGCCAGAAAGAACTGATGAAGAAAACAATGATCTTCAACAGATCGATACCGATCAGTGCCAGTTTTAAATTAAATAGTGAAACTTACACAAATTAGTGTTTTCATTTATACCTAGTATAACGGAGTTTCACAACGAATTATCCGTCGACAAAATTAACAAGTTGCATTCAAGTACAAGTGGATTGTTAAATTATTCATAAAAAATATATTTTGAACCTAATAGAAAACATCCTGTAGCGACGTAAAGGTACGTACTCACTGTGCAATCACAATCTGCTCTGATTTATTTTATAATACCTACGACAGCGAAATTTGCATACGCGTCTTAACATTTTATGACCGAAATAAAAAAAATGAGAGAGAGAGAGAGAGCTATAAAACCAATTTTGTTCGATGCTAAAAATACATATGTCTATACACAAATAATACATACCTACCTATGTTGAGATACACAAGTAGGTAAATAAAAAAAAATTGAGGACACACTTTTCAAAAAATTTCTTCGCGTTGAAATGAAGGATAATAAAATATTTCATGTCAGTCCGTGGATTGTTTACATTCAAATTCAAATACAAAACATGTACATATAAATGATTATGTAACGATATAAACGGTACTTAAGAGGTAGGTCAGCTAAATAGTCAATTTTGAATATCTTTTCCCCAGTACCCTCAAAAGATTCGTCTTTGAAATAATGAATGTTCAGTTTATTTTTACATCTTTATTTTTATGCGTGAGTTTTATTGAAATTTGAATTTGTTTAGTACTCAAAAAAAAATTCTAAATTTTACCTTTTCTTCACGAAAAAATATTGTATGGGTACCACAGATTTGGTGAGATACAACATTTTTTCGTGTTTCATACATTAGAAGGCAATTGAGTGGGCATATTTGTGTACATGCCCAAGGTATAAAAGGTAATTTAGTGTGCATATTTGTGTACATTAGAAGGCAATTTAGTGTGCATATTTGTGTACATGCCCAAGGTATAAAAGGCAATTTAGTGTGCATATTTGTGTACATTAGAAGGCAATTTAGTGTGCATATTTGTATACATTCCCAAGGTATAAAAGGCAATTTAGTGTGCATATTTGTATACATTCCCAAGGTATAAAAGGCAATTTAGTGTGCATATTTGTGTTCATAAGAAGGCAATTTAGTGTGCATATTTGTGTTCATTAGAAGGCAATTTAGTGTGCATATTTGTATACATTCCCAAGGTATAAAAGGCAATTTAGTGTGCATATTTGTGTACATTAGAAGG
This sequence comes from Molanna angustata, assembly GCA_963576475.1. Classification (NCBI taxonomy): domain Eukaryota; kingdom Metazoa; phylum Arthropoda; class Insecta; order Trichoptera; family Molannidae; genus Molanna; species Molanna angustata. Next base: position 9,878,791 of record OY754985.1, on the reverse strand, counting down.
CAATTTAGTGTGCATATTTGTATAGATTCCCAAGGTATAAAAGGCAATTTAGTGTGCATATTTGTGTTCATTAGAAGGCAATTTAGTGTGCATATTAGTGTACATGGCCAAGGTATAAAAGGGCCATAGATTAGCCTTTCTTACCATATTAACTTTTTATGACAGCAACTGTAACACCATAACTTTCTGTGATATTTTAATCGTTTCAACAAAAATTATTTAAACCTACCTACCTAATAATTGTTTCAATATTCGTATTTTTATGTGTATGTATAGTGACATTTTTGGAGGGTTAACGAGATTTTTATTTTATTTTATATTTTATTTTATATTACCTACTATTCGGGCAACTAACAGTTACTGTGTCAAATATTAATTTAACACGCACCCAGTAACAAGTTGCCACATTCTGGAGACTTACGATATTTATCGTCTCACAGATCCAGACTGAAAACACAATTAAAAACTGTGTCTCCATCAGGAATCGAATCCGGGACCTTTGGATCAGCAGCCAGATACCTAATCAACTGAGCCATGAAGGCCGACATTTTATTTTATTTTTTGTTTTATTAATGTATTTTGTGTATATGTATTGTTAATTATCTGTGCGTATCCCTTAATAAAATAAAAATACCTAAATAAAATAAACGATTACCTACACTAAGTTTGTGTGAAATAAAATATTGTTAAATTTGATTAAGTCGTCAAATAAGCTAAATTAAAATTAAGGAAAATTTATTTATTTATTTATTTAGGGACAAATACAGTCTTAAAATACTAAAATGGAATAATACACTATAAAATAAAAACAAACAGACCAATTACATATGTCCACAGATATTAAATATAAAACATTTTAAACATCATAAATTTAAATATAACTAAGATGTATGTTTGCCTGTGACGGGAAAGGAAAAGGATGGGAAAAGGATTATGACAGTTAAATTGTTATATTTTTGTTACAAACAACAACTCAAAATGTAAATAAAAGTATACAAAAGATAATATTAGAAAAAACAAAAATAACTAACAAAAAAAAAAAAAAAATTCAACATACGAGTTCATGCTATGCACTTATAGAGAGAATTTTTGTATGCGTTATTACTAGCGGTGAATATATCAGAATGTGTGATACTGGCTGAGAGGTTGACATTATAGAAGTTACAAACCCTTTTGATAAACTCATTTTGATTAGAATTAGTGTTACTTCGAGGAACATAAAACAAATAGTTCAATCTGCCATTTCGCAACGGCGCATGGAAATTAATTTTATTTAATAAATCAGGACAGTCAACTTTTGAATTAATAATTTTAAAGAGAAACATTTGATCCGCAACTTCTCTCCTGTGTACGATTTTTTTCATTCGGAAATGTTTCTCAATTTCATCATAAGAACTGTATATGTTATATGATTTGAAATTTAAGAATTTTAGAAATCGTTTTTGAACTCTTTCTAGTCGATCAACGTATATACTGTAGCGTGGGTTCCAAATCTGTGAACAATACTCTAAATGTGGACGAACATAACTATTGTAAAGGAGCAAGAACGTTCTGAAGTTGGTGAAAAATTTACATGTTCTTAGAACAAAACCCAGGCTCTTTGTTGCCTTAGTGACTATGCTATTAATTTGAGCCTCAAAAGTAAGTTTTGAGTCCAGAATAACTCCAAGATTATTATTATTACACTTATTGATTGAACAATTTAATGAAGGTAGTGAAAAATCGATTACAAATTTAATATGTGAAAAAAAAATCTGAAATGGTGTCCATTTTTCCAACTGTCGATTTGTTCAGGAGAACTTTGTTCTCTTAACATATCGACAATGTATCAAGCCAGGATACGCGAGAATTGTATGCAGAGGTCTACTTTTTCACGGCTTTTCCAACTTTGAAGTCAAAAAACACCAACTTAGAGGCTTCGCAGCATATATGTTCCATACACGGATTTACTCAGAATTCGGAGTAGAACATTTCGTGTGTCTGTGTGTGTGTGTGTGTGTCCCCCTTATAACTTTTGATCCGCTCAATTTACAGAGCCCAAAATTTCAGAATATATAAAAAGTTACAGGCCTACAAAACTTTTATACTCAGAATTTTGAATTTTTGTTTCAGTCAGGGGTTATCAACTTTTTAATTTTTATTTTATTTTTCCATATATCTCAGAAACCATAAAAGCTAGAACGCTGAAAATTGGTACAAACATAGAAAAATAAAAAATCTCAAATTAATTTTTTCAAAAAAATTCCAGGGTTTCTCAAACATTTTTTATTGAGAAAAATATTTTTTTTATGATAAATTTATGAGTTTAACTGCCTATATTTCCAAAACTTATACAATTATCGCAAAAAGCCGAAACACCCCAACTGGATAATTTAATTTTCTATAAAAAAATATTAACATTGTAGTAGAAGATCTCAATTTTTTTTTAACAATTTTTTTAAAAATTGAATTTAGTGACGACATCGCTTCATACATTTTGTATGGCAGTCGCCTATACACAATATGTAAGAAGACTTAATAGTTTGATACTTCATCTCCAAACATACATACCATCATGATATTTTCATATTCTGGGTAGGAAAAAAGGAACTTCCTCCATACTATCCTATCTTGACATACATACCTACATATGTTGTATAGAAAACAAAATATCTGAAAATATTCAATAATTTGTATTTGTGGGTTTATAGTTTGGTACATATTCTTCAACTATACATACTATCGCTATCGACAGTTGGATCTCATGTGTTACATGCAACTAGTTTATTTAGTTGTTTCTTGTTTTTGTAGTGTCATCACTGTGAATTGCAACTGTAACTAACTTCAGAAGAATAAAATAGGTACTTTAACTGACTTTATACGCGTCTCCTTCATATTAATTAGGTACTAAGAGATTAAATAATAATTCATATGTTTTGGATCTAAATTCAATCTATAAATACAATTCCGTCTTATTATTCAACCGATTTATAAATATATATATATAATTAGGTATGTACATTTGTATAATAATATGAACCTTTTAAGCGAGGCGTCTATATGTATAATGTATGTATGTTTGTTTGTTTATCTGCATTTCATTCAACCTCCGTATGTTTGTTGAGAAATTCGATAGTATTGTTCTACCATACATAAACACAAAGATATTATTATGGTATATTTCTATCTATGCTATGCTACCACACCAATATTCCATTCAAGGTAGGTACACCCCGCGCTAACACAACTTCGTTCGTTCGCACGTTTAACGATAGTCGTAAAACCTAATTTATTAAAACTATTTATTTATAAAATAATTTAGGTACAATCAAACGCACGAAGGCGGGTTTATTGGCATAAGGATACATCTTCCAACCAACGCGAAATTTATGGATTCATCTATTGGTGATAGTCAAGTTTCGCTAGCTTTTGTCCGATTTTTTTCTTGGCGAAGCCTTGCCTCGAACGCCGAGCGCACTTAGTGAACGCTCCAAGCCGTTCATAATGACCGGAAAAAGACGCTCGAAAGACACCCTGTGGCGTTCACATTGAACGTCGAGTGTACGCACCAAACGCTCGGTAAAGTTGTCGGGTGAAAAACGCTCCGACAGTTATCTGTTGGCTTCTATTTTATCTTTGGAATGATGACTTATATTTAATTCTGTGGTATCTAATATGTCAGTTGACATTATTTATAATGACAATATGCATTCAAAAAGAGGTTAATTTATAAAAATATCATTCAACAGTTACGAATAAAAGGTCAATCATTATTTACAACACTGCCCAATTGTTGTCTTTCGGTGAAAATATAAGCTAAAAGAGACATGTATGATAGATGACATTTTAAAACACCCTATGCAGCGTTCAGATTGAAACGCTGCTCGAAAGCGTTCAGGTAAGATTGGTGTGAAAAATGTCATAATCTGCAACTTCAGGAACATTCGACGCCCAACGTCGAGCGTTGAATCTAAGCACAGCCCTTGAGTTATTGTATCTCTGGTTATTGTATCCTTCTGTCCGCATTGGTATTTTTATCGTATTACCCCGTGGCAATCTCACAATGTGTCCATACCATCTCAATCTGTTCTCGGTTTGTTTTTCGCTGATTGGCGCGACTTTGAAACTGCCACAGATATGAAAGTTATTCACCCTGTCCAACCTTGTAACGCAACCAGCCCATTTGACCATTCTCATCTCGCTGGAATGAAGAGTCAGGAAGTGGTTTGTAGGATCTCACTGGCTCACCACTGCTCTAAGTAGCTCATACCGAGGCACACGTACTCACCGGCCGATGTCACCTGTGCGACTGGCCGATAGACAAACCTTCATATCGCTACTTATGCACATGAGACAGCGTTACATATCTATTGTATAGATACTACAAACACTACATCGTTATTCTTTAATGCCAAGCACTCAGATGAGAGGGTCATAAGAATATGTCGTGTTTAATACACAAAACATAGGCCTTCGTCCAAGAGTGGACGGGATTAGGCTGAGAAGAAGAATACACAAAACGAAAAAATATATCTTAACGAGTCTTTATCAAAAGAAAAACAACCGTCTCAAACATTGAAACAAAGAAACTCGTATTTTCAACAATAGGTACCAAAATTGCCGACCTCCGTGGCAAAGTTGGTAAGCCGTTTGACTTCTGTGCTGGCGTCTTGGGTTTGATTTCCAGAGGAGGAGAAATTGATTTAAATTCAATTATCATGCAAATATTTCATCTAAATACGGATTAGTTGGAAGAAATTGTCGTATAGTAATAAATTGGCACAGAATGCAGAGTGCAAGCATGGCTCTCAAATCCCTCCCCCCCTTTCGTCGTTGTTTAGATCTGTATGTTTATAAAAGCCGAGATAATTTGTTTACTTTATCGAATTCATTTGAGGCTTCACGTTTACGCAATTGTTCAAGAGATTGCCTTATATAAATAGAGGAACCTCCACCACACGGACTCGCTCTAGGAGATGAAGTCTCCTTTTCGAGTTCGCACATACGGGAGATAACGTATAGGTGTTAGCCATAAAACCCGGTTTTATGCTTTTAATTGTACTTGAATCAAATAAATTCTATTACAATTAATACTTAGTTTAAGAAATGTATAAGTTCGCATCTAGGTTCAATACTTTTCTATACCTTTATTTGTATTATATAGTATCTGGATGTATAAATAATAATGGATGTATAAGTCGAGATTGTGTACATATTTAGTGTGGAACAGGAACAATCACCTGGTTCATAATTGCATATAATTGTCAATAAAACTTGTAAACTGCTAGCCCTAGAACGGGATTTTCTAGTTGGGCAGCAATAATCTACTTATTATTGTCATTATAAATATGGTGTGATAAAAGGTAAATAAATAAATAAATAATAAATAAATGCTGTAATAAACTAGCGATGATCGAAATTAATATTAAAACAAAAAGTGTCGCCATACATTAAATTCAACAGATTTTTTACGACACTTTGAATAGTTATAAATGAACAAAGTATACGTCGCAGATATATCTGAAAAAAAAAATAATACGAATGTTTATGTAGGAACAAGAGGTGACGCTAGTAGCGGCGTGGCGTGGCGTGGCACGTTGTGTTGGTTGGTTTATTAACCATCAGCGACAGACACCACCGGCAAAACACCACGTGACGAACAAAGGGTTAAAAGCATTTCACTATTTTTATTTATAACAACACTGTTGATGGTCGCAGTACAGGGATGTAACGGCCCCACTGATAATAGGATTACATGAAAATTCTTCGAAACACAATTCTTCGAATGCGCAATTGTACGAATCACAATTTTTCGAAAATCAGTTATCAGAATGACAATTATCCGAAAGCAAATTATTCGAACTAACATTTGTTGGAAAACCAATTGACCGAATTTAATATATTTTTGTGTCATTATGTTGCCTCCTTTGACATATTAATTGCCAGTAAAATATATTCGATGAAGACTATTATTACTTGTATTATTGTGGGTACCTACGTATGTTTGCACATTTTTAATAACTGATGTTTGACAGCGCGGGATAGCCTAGTTTGTACACCAGTTTTTGATTTTGACACATCATGTACAGACAGTTTATCTAGTATTCACACCAATTTAGTTATTTTATTTTAATATTATAGTTACTTTTTTTAATATATAATGCAACTGGCTCACGCCAGTCGCAATTATAACTACACAAACAAACCTAACCAACCTATTTTTACCAAAGCTTTGTAGGTTTAGGTTTAAAAAATCGGTGTAGGTACATCCTAGAATATCTGACAGCGCGGTGCATCGCCACGTTGTTTATTCCATAGATTTTTATAATACACTAGTGAACACCCGGCAAACTTCGTATTGCCTGTATAATTAAAAATTGTCCTCCATAACCACCCGTCGCTTCAGACTCTTCAATACCTCCCATCCTTTCAGTACTTCCCGTCCCTTCAGTACCTTCCGTCCCTTCAGTACCTTCCGTCCCTTCAGTACCTTCCGTCCCTTCAGTACCTCCCGTCCCTTCGGTTACTCCCGTCCCTTCGGTTACTCCCGTCCCTTCGGTTACTCCCGTCCCTTCGGTTACTCCCGTCCCTTCGGTTACTCCCGTCCCTTCGGTTACTCCCGTCCCTTCGGTTACTCCCGTCCCTTCGGTTACTCCCGTCCCTTCGGTTACTCCCGTCCCTTCGGTTACTCCCGTCCCTTCGGTTACTCCCGTCCCTTCGGTTACTCCCGTCCCTTCGGTTACTCCCGTCCCTTCGGTTACTCCCGTCCCTTCGGTTACTCCCGTCCCTTCGGTTACTCCCGTCCCTTCGGTTACTCCCGTCCCTTCGGTTACTCCCGTCCCTTCGGTTACTCCCGTCCCTTCGGTTACTCCCGTCCCTTCGGTTACTCCCGTCCCTTCGGTTACTCCCGTCCCTTCGGTTACTCCCGTCCCTTCGGTTACTCCCGTCCCTTCGGTTACTCCCGTCCCTTCGGTTACTCCCGTCCCTTCGGTTCCTTCAGGCCCTTCCGCCCCTTCAGGCCCTTCCGTCCCTTCAGGCCCTTCAGGACCTCCCGTCTTTTCAGGCCCTTCCATCCCCTCAGGCCCTTCCGTCCCTTCAGGCCCTTCCGTCCCTTCAGGCCCTTCCGTCCCTTCAGGCCCTTCCGTCCCTTCAGGCCCTTCCGTCCCTTCAGGCCCTTCCGTCCCTTCAGGCCCTTCCGTCCCTTCAGGCCCTTCCGTCCCTTCAGGCCCTTCCGTCCCTTCAGGCCCTTCCGTCCCTTCAGGCCATTCAGTACCTCCCGTCCCTTTAATACCATCCCTCCCTTCAGGCCCTTCAGTAGGTTAAGAAAAAGTTTAATTCCCGAAAGTATCCAGGAATAATTTGACCATCTTTTTTTTAATATGACCAAATACACGATGAAGAAGAAGAAGAAAAAAGTTTAAATCGAGAAACTGTCCTGGAAGACCTGCAAAGAGATGGAAGGACAGTTGGAGCTTCTTCTCCCAGAGTATTAGGTCATATTATCTTCATAGGTAAAATGACCTAATACCCGATGAAGAAGAAGAAGAAAAAAAAATTAATTCAGAAACCATCCCGGTCATATGTTCGACAATTCACCAAAGTTTCATTGTAATCGGATGAACGGTTCCCAGGATAGTCCACCTTCATAGGTAAAATGACCTGATACCCGATTAAGAAGAAAAAAAAGAAAATTTTTTTAATCCAGAAACCATCCCGGTCATACGCTCGACAATTCACCAAAGTTTCATTGCAATCGGATGAACGGTTCTCAGGATAGTCCACCTTCATAGGTAAAATGACCTGATACCCGATGAAGAAGAAGAAGAAGAAAATATTTTAAATTCAGAAATCATCCCGGGCATACGATCGACAATTCACCAAAGTTTAATTGCAATCGGATGAACGGTTCCCAGGATAGTCCACCTTCATAGGTAAAATGACCTAAAACTCGATGAAGAAGAAGAAGTTAAAATTTTTTGATCCAGAAACCATCCCGGGCATACTCTCGACAACTCACCAAAGTTTCATCGCAATCGGATGAACGGTTTAGGAGCGCATTCAACACATACATGATACATACATAGATACAAACATTCAAATTTATAATATAGATTATACTATGTAGATGTAATAAAAGTGAGTCATGGAATATCGCGCGTTTGACGTTTTGGTTATTAACATATTTCAGTTTTCCTTACATTTCAACACATCTTAAATAACTTTTTTCTAAATCTAAATTAACAAAGTGTTTTTTACGACAAATAAATCCGAAAACAATTACGTAAAAACTACAACGTCAAAAATCCCCCGGAAAATGCCTCACTTAGATTCATACAAAATTTGCTAACTACCACATCTAGTATATTATACTAAAAATCTATGGTTTATTCCTTTCACAATACTACCAACATGACGTCATAAAAATTCGAACAATTGTAAATTCTGATAATTGTGTGTTCGGAAAATTGTTTTTCGAAAAAATGTGATTCGAATAATTGCCATTCGTAAAATTGATTTTCGTACAATTGAGCATTCGAATAATTGTTTTTCGAATAATTTTCCTGTCACCTGATAATAGGTACCTACTGCTCCCAAACTGAAGACACACAGTAGATATAATTGATCTGACTACCTATATGTAGAAGAAAACGTCATTTTATTTTCAAATAAATTTTGGTTTTAGGATTTTAGGACCGCATTTGTCGCTGCGAACCAAGAACAACTAGCAAGACCAGAGTCTCACAAGACATAAACTCAATAGTCTTACGGTCATTTAAAATTTTACATTATTAGATATTGATTTTTATTATAAAACGAGTGGGCTGTTGTGGCCAACGCTAAACTCTTCACTAACAAGTCACTCCATTAAGTATTCATATTTTGTATGGAAAATTTTCAGCATTTTCACGAAATGAGTTTATTCAATTATTTTTTTATTCAAATATTTTATTATGAAAATTTGATATAGTCAATGCCATTTTATGAAAGTGATGTGCCTTTTTACCAATTTGAAAATAAAAATTATCTGGGCTTGGGGTCACTTTGAAATATTTGATAGTAAAAAAAATTGAGAAGCACTATTCAGATATCCTTCAAAATCTAACGGGGTCTAAGCGAGTATTAGATATACATATTTGCAAAATTTGAAAAGAATCGAATAAGTAGGTACTTTAGTCTATAATTGATAAAGTAAAATGAACACGCCGTAATAGCAGACACACAGATACATAGTGATGAAACTTTCAGAATACAATCCTCATAATCAAATTTAACAATTAATATACTGACACATTTATATATGCAATTTCACACATCATTCACACAATATCTCACCATAATATGTAACCATTCCTAATGTATCTTAATATGCTACAATAACTTCAGCGACAACCTGTAATTGGCTTTATTATTAATCAAATCATCTTTTTTTATATAATTTATTATATGCTGTATGTTGTCATCTAAATAAATAAATAAACAATCTCAGCATGATACTAGTTGATAATCTGCAATAAAAAAATAGCCTTAATAATTGCGAAATCATAACTCCCCACTATATCCTCTTGGGTTAGTGAGGAGTAAAAGAGCAAACTACACACTATCGAAATAAATTTGTTTTATTTGTCCATATTTCATTGTTATTATTTAATAGAATAATAAACAGCTTTTTTTTCTTGTAAAATTTCCAAGACCAAGACAAAAACCAAGATTTAATATGCAAGACCAAGGTCTTTCATGCTCATCACTAATTTAACACATTGCCACATTAATTGAGACTTATGATATTTAGGCCCAAATTATAGAATAATTCTCAAGACCGTTCTCCAAGTGTGTCATCTCAAGACCATCTTGAGATCATGCTCGAAAATCTGTATTAAAAGTAAAATACGTACGCCGTCTCATTCGAGAAGGCGTACTCGAAAAAAATGTGGATGCAGCTCTATAAATAAGTACTTTTTCTCGCGAATGGCAATAATTTCAGCGTTGTTATGTTGGTAGCAATGAGTTGGAATAGCTATTTATAGATATTTTGACAATTCGTTGTTTTGGTAATCTTCGGAAGTGTAGAGAAATTTATGCGTCATAATATTATGATACTTGATTAAATAGTGAAAATGTCGACCATTTTATTCGGAAGAGGAAAATAAATACTTCTTCTTTTATCTGTCATATAATAGCATATTACGGGAATGTGTGTACCTACAGTCAATAGATCCAGGAAAGGTAGCCATTTCAAAATATTATACAACTTGCATAGAATAACAACATGATATTTACTGGATGTACCTACCGGAAATTTTATAAAATCTTACAAAATTTAATTCACAGTTAGTTTATTAATTACTCCCAGATTGATCTAAATAATATTCTCGATCCATTTTTGTACCGCTAACAATGTAAACGTCAAAATAGTAATTAATGCGAAATTCGTCCGTGTCTATAAGCGTCTCTTTTTCGTGTAAAGCGCTGTCTCCTTCACTCTCATTGAGACCGTTCTCAAGACAGCGGGATAGCTGTCTCGAAGCAATCTCAACTCTTCTATACATTTCGAGATTGGTCTTGAGATCAAGCTTTGTTTCTTTAATACCATTTTCGTTGAGAACGTGTTCTCAAGACCAGTCTCAAGCTGGAGATCGAATCTATAATTTGGGCCTTATTGTCCGATAAGTTCGGAGTCCAGACCGTAAAAAAACACATTGAAAAACTGTGTCTTCACTGATTATCGAGCTACTAATATAATATTATAATCATGAATTTGTTTTTTTGGGAGAAATTTCCTTATGGTAATAAACAAGCCTTTGCACACTAGTACATAAATTGAATAAATAATTTTAACATTAATAAATCACGCAGGTATTTTATGACATTTCAAAAACATAATTTATTTAAAACATTATTATAGATACCAACAGAGACATCTATAGTAAATCTTCATCTATAATAATAATGTTCAGTAATAGAATACAACTTTAACAACATAATTCACTATGTCAAACACAGATGGCGCTAAAACTAAAAACTTGGAAAAAAATTCAACAAACTATCAATAGATGGCTATGAGCCTAAAATATTTTAATGAAAATATAATGTTTTACATACATTTAAAACACAAAACAATATAAAAAAAATTTAAGCCAAAACTGAATGTTTAACGAAAAATAGAATGAAAAATACATACCATCACGCCATGTCCCTTACGGGGTAAGCAGAGAGAACCGAGCGCCATACTTCTGTATTTTTGCACACATTCCTAGCTTCCTTTACATCCATGCATCGTCCCATACATGCTTGTCGATTATTCAAGCTTCTTATGTTTCCTTCTTTCAAAATATCATTCACATGGTCATGCCATCCTTTCTGGGGCGACCCCTGCTATTCACTCCATCTCTTACACCCATGCATATTGTTTTGGTCAGTCGTTCATCGTTCATTCTTTCAATATATCCAAACCACCTCAAGGCATCAACTTTCATTTTACTTAAATTATTCTTCTATATCTTGCATCCTCTCCGTACGTCCTCGTTTGAAAAATGAAAAAGGTTGAAAAAAAATATATGGCATTACAATGTGGATGAAATAATATTGAATAAAATGAAATATTACAACTATCTAATGCATATTTATGATAATAAAGAGAATTATATCGTAACTTTGTATTAAAATGAATTTTGTATTAAGAACATACCTGAATCCTCTGCAGCATGAGATCGATGAGGATGATGATCTTGTTGGATAATATGACATAGTCACAGTTCTGAGGACAGTTATGACAAGCCATTCGATACAGGTTACTTGTTGTAATCAGAGTCCTAAAAAACATAAAAAATTACGCACAAGTAAGGTTCTGTTGCAAGAATGAAACAACCAAGATGGACACAGCTATAAATACTAATTACTTTGAAATTTCTTCAACTCCTTATATGAGATATGCTACCATACTCTTCTTGCCACTCAACTCCTTATATGAGATATGCTACCATCCTCTTCTTGCCACTGAACTCCTTATATGAGATATGCTACCATCCTCTTCTTGCCACTGAACTCCTTATATGAGATATGCTACCATACTCTTCTTGCCACTCAACTCCTTATATGAGATATGCTACCATCCTCTTCTTGCCACTGAACTCCTTACATGAGATATGCTACCATACTCTTCTTGCCACTCAACTCCTTGTATGAGATATGCTACCATACTCTTCTTGCCACTCAACTCCTTATATTTTGAAACAATTTAAAAAATTTTCTCGACCGCCGTGGCACAATTCGTTTGGTTTCTGTGCAGGTATCCTGGGTTCGATCCCCAGCAGTGGAGAAATTTATTTAAATTAATTTCTCACTCTTATACTGCTTCTAGATGATCTTGGTAGATGGGTCGATGGCAGAGCGGTTAGCGTGCTGGGCTAGTAATCCAGTGGTCGAGAGTTTGAATCCTGCTTCGACCAATTTCGTTCACCTATAGCATAAGCATTTATGCTTAATTTAGGGAACGTAGGAAGATGTATATGTACTTTTTTAAAAAGGACATATTCATTTTTATTTTGTAAAAAAAAAAATCTGGGATGGAAACACTGGTTGGCTGTAAGAAATTGCCATATGGAAATAAATTCTCCACTTGCGCAGGGTGCAAGGAAGTGTTTATTACTCAATAGAGATGAAACGGTATCATATATACTTTAGGAGAACCAGGAAATCAGGCACCAATAGGTCATATGGCCTGTAGGTAGAGTCCAGGATTTTGTCTCAATTGAGATTCCTACACAGGAATTTTTAGTAAAAATACATATAGTTTATGTGATGAAAAAGTAAAATATTCTTACTTGGTTGAAATGTCGGTGAAATTTTCCTTCTCGTTAGTTCCAGTAGAAAGAATGTCGTCCAGTATAGAAAAACCATTTAATTTTTGCCATGCCAATTTCTCTGGTGGAGTTATCTGAAAAAAAAATTCTAGTAAAATGATTGCTTGCAAAACAGACGTAATTCTAATTTCACCGAGGTTCCTCAACGCAAAAATCAAAATATTGAAACACTGAAAAATTCCATTTGACCATACAAAATTTCTAATCTTTTAATAATCTTTTCAAACATGCTGGATAAAACTTTCACCCGCATTCTCTTCCTTGTCAAGCTCTACCTTTTGTGATAGATTTTGAACCAATCGTTCTTTTCACCTGCTTTTCCATTATCCTCGACAGCTCCCCCAGAAACCGATCAAGCTGGTTTAGATTTCCGCTTCCCCCGTTGACGAAACCCTCGCTCTTGGAGCTGCTGTTCTTGCTGAGGTCGCTCATTGAGGAGTGCACGGAGCTGATCCTCGAGTCCAGACTTCCGTTCTTCAGGATGTTTTGGTTCTTGGACCCGGAGAGGGAAGTCAGGTTCTGCACTGAAGAACCATTGTTGTTGTTGCCGCTGTTGTGGTGATGGCGCTGGACAATGTTGGATATTTGATTGATGGACCTGGACATTTTGCTTTTGGTGGAGAAGGCTTCGGTGGCTGGAAACTCGTAGGTTGCTTCATATTCTTGGCCCCTGAGATAAATTTTATTAAGTTATAATCTTTATAATATTCTAACAGTCTAATTCATAATTTTTCAAGTTTTACAAAAATATAGCGTATTACAGTGTCCGTTTAGGCCTAATCTTCCCTCAAATACGTCACTAAAACGACAAATATTAAACTCAATGTTTCTGGAGGATTAAGTACTTAACGGTGAGTCAACTGTCATTTCTCGACTCGTTGCTAGGCAACGAGTGTAGTTTCAGTGTTACATCACTAGAGGGGTTAGTTGTATCGACGGTGGCGCCACACAACAAAACAAACTGACAACTAGTGTGCGACCGAAGGTCAGATTTTGGCCGAAGCGGAAGTCGATTGTTCGGCCTTAGCCGTAACCTTCGGCCGAAGCCGAAGGTTTGATTTTACCAAAAAAATCAATTAAAATAATAAATAATCTGCTTTCGTGACTTAGTTGGTTAGATATCTAACTACTGAGCCAAGGGTCCTGGGTCGTTTGTTTCTGTCGACAGTCGGCACGTGACACTGGGCCGGCCGAATCTATACACCTGCTACACATGTCATGTACGCGCATGTTTTTACCCAAATTTTTGGCTTCGGCCAAAAATTTGGGTTATTTTTGGCCGAAGCTTCGGTCGGACACTACTGACAACCATATTGAAATGAACATGGGCATTTAAAAGCATTATTATGGTGAAAAAAATTAAATTTACCATGTTGGATAATAAAACAATAGTATTTCAAGTCGTAGCGTCCCGTTTTGTAGTTGGTATTATTTGAGGTTATTTAAAATTTGACAGATAATAACCACAGAAAACGTAAAATATGTCTATAATTGAGGATTTAGTAACTGACATGTCATATTGCTACATAACATAAATGACAACAACGGGTGTGCATATTATGGTAGAAATAATATTAGAATAATAACATATCAAAATTTACTGTATCAGTTTATACTTTTGTGTTTAAGATATTGGTAACTACGTAATATTGTATTTTACTGTGTTGTGATGTCTGGTGTCCGCTCTATGTAACTATGTATAACCAAAATGTCAAATATTTGGCTTGGTAAACTTGTAAACTGCTAGCCCTAGAACAGGGTTACCTAGTTGGGCAGCAGTAATCTTCATAATAGTCTTTGTGATAAAGGTGTGAAAAATAAATAAATAAAATAAATAAATAAATACGGATATGGATTCAATCTCCCCTTAACATTAATCTTGAGTTTAACAAACTCAATGAGTTGAGGGCCATCTGTAATACCGGCCCATAATCTTGACTATCTTTATAAATATATATATATATAATTCTTCTGTACGTGTGTATGTCACTGAACTCTTCATAAATGGCTAAATCGATTTTGATGAAATTTTTTATATGTGTTTGTGTGAGTCCCTGAATGGTTTAGATTCACAAAATGGAATTTTAAACATTAATATAATAGAAGGAAATAAAAAACATGATTTTTTATAATTATAAATTACAATAGGTGGCGCTAATGTCAAATTGGAAATGTTTAGTTTTTTCCCATCTAACAACATTAAGAAATCTGTCATTTGTGTCGTAGTTTGGATCACTCTGCTTCGGTATTATTCATATTTCAACTGTATACATGTGCATGGAATTTAAATTTTTGTTCAATGTTTCGTTATTATTCATATTTCAATTAGTTCATTTCCGTGTCCAGACCATATATGCTGTATTGCAATTATATACGAAATGACAATCAATCTAACTTCAAAGTGTTTAGCGGCTCATCGAACAAGAAAATGTAAGTTTGCTCAGCGAAAAATAATATCCATATCATTCAAATATATGTTACATATATTTTTTTATGTCACAAACAGTTCGGGCAGGACAACGTCTTTTGGGTCCGCTAGTTCATTATAAAATATTAAGAACAATTTAACAATGACGTTACTGTGGTGATGTTTGATCTGTCAATGTTGCAATTCATTCAATTTTTTCCATTGATTTAAAATTTTGAGGTAAAAATTAAAGTGTGTATGATTTATTTTAATTTTTTATTTCCTGAAAATTGTTATTTACCTATATATGTATTTATTTGAAAAAATAGAAGCGGAAACTGGAACAATAATGAAAAAGTGAATAACTTAAAATTTGTGTAATAGCAATTCTCATTAAAATTATCTGTGAGTGGTTATGTGTATTGAGTCAAACAACCTAGACTTGAAGCTCCGTAAGAGACTCACAAAAACATATGTGTGGAGCATACTGTTGTATGGCTGTGAGACATGGTGTCTTACCGAAAGAGACAGAAGTAGACTTGAGGCTTTCGAGATGTGGTGTTACAGAAAAATACTGGGAATTTCCTGGAGGGACCACATCACGAATGCCGAGGTTCTCAACAAAGTTGAAGAAGGCAGACACCTACTCAATACCATCTCCGAGAGACGTGCTCGCTGAATTGGGCACATCTTACGCCACGAGGGACTCCTATATGACCTAATGGAGGGAATGGTTGAGGGGACAAACCACAGGGGGCGCCCCCGATGGGAATATTTGGCCCAGGTGTGCGAGGACATGAACTGCGCCACATATGTTGAGCTGAAAAGGGCTGCACAGGATAGAGAGAAGTGGAAAGCGAGATGTAGACTTCTTCTGCAAACCAATCCATAGGATTGAGACTTTTGATGATGATGGTTATGTGAAATATTAATAGAGATAAAATTTAACATTAGGTAGAAGTGATTAATTTATTTATTTATTTATTTGGTTCATTTGGGACAATAACAGCATTATTAACTAATATGAATATAAAACAATGAGTAATAAATCAAGGCCAAAAAAACTGTCCACAAAGTACGTATTTACAGTTGATTCTGAAAAAAATATTAATATTATATATTAAAAACTAAAGGGAGGAACTGTAGGAATAGAAATAGAAAAGTGGAGGAATGTGAGAGGTAGAGCAACTGATGGTATGTCACAACACCTTTCGTCATTATGATATCCGTCTGCACTCGCACCTAACCCTCTCCCGGAATTGATTATAAGAAAGGAAAAATATGTCTATATCACTAAAACTTTCATTATATTGTCGAAAAATTTGAGGGATAGTTGAAAACTTCCAATAGTTCGTTCTACAAAGAGGAACGTGAAACAATGATAAAAATTCAAATAAAATATGATTTCTGTGTTTTTACTAACCTTGCAAACAATCGTTGCTTGATTTTCTTGAGTTTTTTCTTTTGCGCTTTATGCTTCTCCCTGGAAGATGTTTTATTTCCCTCTGATCCTATAATTTAAATAAGTAGACAGTAATCTTATACCGGTTAATTACAAACTTTTATTAGGTAACAATCTTACACCAAATAATAACATATTTTTTGACACAAATTTAGATGACAGAATCACATATTTCAATTACATGACAGATCTCTAGTATTTATACATCAAATACAGAAAATGAAGTTTGAATGCACACATACCTTCCTGATGACACTTTTCGTTGCATACATTTTCATCGGAGTTGACCTGATCCAAGGGGACACTGGATTCTCTGCTGCTGTCAGGAGAACAAGGATTCACTTTCTTGCCACCGCTTTCGCTGTTTAATCTTGCTTTATTGTGCACTTCGCATATTGGCTGAAAAATAGACAAAAACGTACAAATATATTTAAGAAACAAAGAACAAACAAACAACATAAAAAGTTATGACTCATGGAGTTTCCTAATTTATGACTGACAGCTAAATGTGAGGGAATGAATGCTGTACTTCATTATGTACGCCAAATGAAATAGTCTTTTGCTATCACAGGCTCAGCCGTGAATAATATTTAAGGAACTTCATGAAAGACCAAAACATCTAAAAGGCCAGCATATGTTACCACTAGTATAAGATAGAACGAAAGGAAAGATAAAAGGAGATTATGACAAAATTATTACTTAGATGTTGAAATAATGTCAGTGGCTGATATAATAAAAGTAAAACTTTTCGGTGAATATTATTACTAAGTTTAGTTTGTCGATCGATAATTCTTGATATTATTACCTTATTATTTTTATTATTTGTTTCTTGTTGGTTTGTAGCAGGCTCCGGCCTCTGTGCCGAGCTGAGTTCCAACGCTCTCTGTCTGATGAGCGAGATGGTCTGCTGGTGTCTCTTGGCTGTCTCCCTCTGCTTCAATGAGATCCTTCTCTTCAAGGCTTGAGCGGTCGCCGCTTGTGCAGCCAACAGAGCTGAGAGGCGCTCTGATCTACCACGGGCCTGCAAAGATATTTTTATGAAAAAAAATATTTAAATAAAAAATAATAATGATCTTCGAATATTTTTTTAATTGCATATACGCAAACATTGAATTTTTTTCCCTTTCGGGAGTCAAATGATATTTTTATTGACAAACTTTTTTAAGATCTCAATAGAGACAAAGTTGGGATATTGTAGAAGAACAAGGAACTCGAGGCACCTACAGGGCTTACAGCCTCATCAGCTCGTTTACATGATCAATTTATACGTTTGCGCAACGTTTCTAGCCCAGAGAAGCAATATTTGTGTGAGAAATGAATTTAAATAAATTTCTCCTCTGCTGGGGATCGAACCCAGGACGCCCGCAGAGAAGCCAAACGCCTTAACAATTGTTCCGTGGCGGTCAGCACAGTTGGTAAGGTATCACCTAATTAATAATATATATCGAAATTCATTCATTTGAATGAAATCCTTTTTTAAAAGGTATTTTCATAATGCAAATCAAGGTCCCATTGGAAATGCGGATTTAGTGATCTCAAAGAACAATTATAAAGCCTTCAAACGATTTTTCCATAGATACGGTGCCTTATTATCCGAAGATTTCCACTGACTTGTTTGTTTCCAGAGATCTTGGTCACTTCTCTGATGCCCTATATATATGGATCTGAAGTAGTCGACAGTCTGCAAATGTGAATCTCGACTTGCACGCTGATTGTTCTTTTTGCACCATGGTGCCAAGATTGCTAATCCAGAGGGCTCCATGAGCTACTCTTCGTGCCATGCATTGTTTTTTTTTTTGTTGGTCATTCTAGCGTTCTGCGAAGGGGCCATTGACAGTCCCCATGTGCGGAGCAGGTGGTGGTAATGCAAATCAAACACTCCTAAGGTAATGCACACCCTAATTGTATCATTATCATTCATAGGAAGACCAAAGAACACCTGGATAAACAATTGCTCCATGATCCTACAAAGAAACGGCTTGCATAAAAGCAAAAGTGATTCCCAGAACCGCAGAGTATGCAGCCCGAGGACAAGAAGTACTGACCCCAATAGCCAATATAGGCAGTAAGTTGGGACAGTGACAGAAAGAAGAAAATCTTCATTATATCATTGCACAAATCACCCTTCTTACAGGGTTGCCATAAATCTAAAGTAATAAAGCAATCAAAATGTTAGTGTATGTGTGTGTGTGTGTATGTGTGTGTGTGTGTGTGTTTGTCTCACGCCTTCTGAAAAACCAAGAGCATCTAAAAATCTAATTTATGTGCGAACGTGTACCTGTATACCTGATGCAGTGTCACGCTAAAAATAATGCGATAAAAATGCTGAATTTTAAAAATATTTCAATAATTATTTTTTTCATACAAAATTTTCCAAGTCGTATCTGTCAAAAAAGTGTACATTTTGCACGCATATATCTGTTAGTTTAAAAGTTAGAAGTACGTATTTACACGAAAAAAATTTACTTTCAAGTATAACTTAGCGTTTAAGTGAAAAACATGGTGAATATTTTGTATAATTATAATGTTTAACTTATTTTTAAAGTAAGCGTTTTGTACATAAATGCCGCCATTTTAATATCTTTTCATACAATATTTCATTTTCCTACCGAATGAATATGTTCTTGAAAATAATAAACCTTTGAAATAAATATAAATATGAAATAATAAAATGAAACACAAGACATTACAGCAAGTTTTAAGACGTATATTGTAAAAGTCTGTTAATTATTAGTAAAGATATGGGCATAATAAAATTGCATAATTTGTATATAATATTTGATATTTCGGACAATTTTCATTTTTATGGCATCGAACAAACCAATGTAGGTACCTACATATTCAAAAAATGTATCCGAACCATTCGATATTACTTACGTGTTCGAATCGTTTCCATGGCTACAGAAAGAATGTGATATTCAAATAAAATTTGTTAGGAATCGAATTTATTTAGAAGGTTGTTGTAGGTAGGTACCTACCTAATACTATTTACTTACAAATCAACAATAATATACCTATACTGATTTCCTATAGGAAAATTATTTTATTTATTTATTTATCAACCGTTTGTCCGATTATAATGAAACTTTGGTGAATTGTCGAGCGTATGCCCAGGATGGTTTTTGGATTTAAACTTTTTTCTTATTCTTCTTCTTCTTCGTGTATTTGGTCGTTTTACCTATGAAGGGGGAGTATCCTGGGAAAAGAAGGTCCGACTGTCCCTCCATCTCTTCACAGGTCTTCCAGGACGGGTTCTGCATATAAACTTTTTTCTTCTTTTTCTTCAACGTGTACTTGGTCATCTTACCTATGAAGATGAACTATCCTGGGAGATGAAGGTCCAATTTTCCTTCCATCTCTTCGCAGGTTTCTGGATTTAAACTCTTTTCTTCTTCTTCTTCATCGTCTATTTGGTCATTTTACCTTTGAAGGTGGACTAACCTGGGAGAAGAATGTCCAATTTTCCTTCCATCTCTTCGCAGGTATCTGGATTTAAACTTATTTCTTCTTCTTCTTCTTCATCGTGTATTTTTGGTCATTTTACCTATGAAGTTGGAGAATCCTGGGAGAAGAAGGTCCAACTGTCCTTCCATCTCTTCGCAGGTATCTGGGTTTAAACTTTTTTCTTCTTCTTCGTGTATTTTGTCATTTTACCTATTAAGTAGAGCATCCTGGGAAAAGAATGTTCTTTCATCTCTTCGCGGTTCTTCCAGGATGGTTTCTGGATTTAAACTTTTCTTAACCGACTGATGGGACGGGATGTAATGAAGGGAAGGGATGCACTAAAGGGCCTGAAGGGACGGGAGGTATAAAACTGCCTGAAGGGACGGAAGGTAGTGAAGGGTCTGATGGGAAGGGATGTAATGAGGGATTAAAGGGACGGGAGGTACTGAAGGGCCTGAAGCGGCGGGTCCTGGAGTCTAATTCTGTTTCTTCTTAATTTTATGTAGACCTTTAGGGCAGTTTTTATACAAACTATTTCCTATTGTCTAATTCATCTTCTTCTTCTTTTATGTATACATTTGGGTCATTTTTTTATAAAAATTATTTCCTTTAGTCTAATTATTATTCTTCTTCATTTAAGTACGTAGACTTTTGGGAGAGTTTTAATACAAACTATTTCCAATAGTCTTATTCATTTTCTTTTATGTAGACCTTTTGGTCAGTATTTATACAAACTATTTCCAATAGTCTAAATATTCTTCTTCTTCTTTTTTGTAGACCTTTGGGTGAGCTTTTATACAATCTATTTCCAATAGTCTAATTCTTCTATTAGGTATATGTATTTTTACTTATTTTATGTAGACCATTGGAATAGTTTTTTATACAAACTATTTCTTATAGTCTTATACTTATTTTTCTCTTTTTTATTTAGTCTTTTGGGTTAGTTTTAAGTCTAATAGTCTATTGTGCAGAAATATTATTAACGATATGCACACTTGATGAAAATACATATGAAATGAATGGGATATGGGATGTGACGATATAACCTGCACTAGAATCTTTTCAATACTTTTGTTGAATTAAATTTAAACCATTTATATCATCCTATTTTGAATAATTTTCAACACCTAATATTTAAAGAATGGGGGTTGTGGCCATTACTGAACTCTTCACAACATTTATATTCAAATTAAAAACTATTTACTATAGTTCAAGTCTTCTTCTTCTTCGTTAATGAAGACTTTCAGTCAAATTGAGCAAAAATATAATGCACACTTGATGAAAAAATATAAAAACGAATGGGATGTGACCAATACTAGATCTTTTCAGTACCTACGTTTGTTTAATCAAATTTTAACCACATCCCAACATCCAAAATTACTAAATTTTCAATAGGTACACATTACAATTTGTTTTCGATGATAATATTTAAAAATGGGGGTTGTGGCCAAACCAATCTCTTTACAACGTTGATAAACAGTCATATTTAAAACCATTACGCATAGTCCATGCGAGCAGAAATTGTATAAATATTATACTTCATTCACACTTTATAGCAATATATAAAAAAGAATGGGTTGTGGCCATCACTTGAACATTTTACAATACTTAAACTCAATCAAATTTCAAACCACTTTTCATAGTCTGATATTGCAAAATAATTGGGTGACAATATTATAAAAACGATTGCTTTTTCTTTCACAATTTTACATTCTTGGCCAACGGCGGGACATAAAAGCTAGTGTTTAATAAAAAATTTGGTTTTTATAACAAAAGATTGAAATATATTCACAGAGTGTATTATAAAATGAATTTTGTTGAACCTTTTCTTCCGCAAGCTGTGCTCTCTCCTTCTCCTTCTGCATCTGCTGCCTTCCCACTCTCTCCTCCCTTTGTCTTCTGCTTTCCCTCATCTTGTCTAACCTAAGCATCCTCTCTGTTTCAAGAGCTCTTCTTCTTTCTTCCACAGCGGCTTCCTTAGCAGCTTTCTCTTCCTAATATACAAAACAAAATATTAAATCAATATAAAAACAATGATTCTTTGTAGGTATATTGTATGGGTGTCAATACTTTATGTTTTGTAATCCAACAGTCGATTTGTTCAAGAGAACTTTGTTCTCTTAACATATCAACAATGTTTTAAGCCAGGATATGCGAGATTTGTATGTAGGGTCTATATTTTTCACGGATTTTCCAACTTTGAAGTCTAAAAACACCAACTTAGAGGCTTCACAGCATATATGTTCCATATACAGATTTACTCAGAATTTCCGTATATCTCAGAAACCATAAAAGCTAGAATGCTGAAAATTGGTATGAATATAGACAAATACAAAATCTCAAATTTAATTTTTCAAAAAAATTCCAGATTTTGGTGGTTGACTGGTAGAGATTGCCTGCGGGCAATAAGTCCACCACGTTGTATAAATCAATAAAAGTCTTTTATTATTATTATTATTTCTCAAACATTTTTTATTAAGATAAATATTTTTTTATGACAAATTTATGTGTTTAACTGCCTATATTTCCAAAGATTTTAAAAATATTGAAAAAAGCCGAAACACCCCAACTACATAATTAAATTTTCTATAAAAAATATTAACAATGTATTAGCACATCTCAATTTTTTTTAATATTTTTATAAAAATTGAATTTAGTTTAGACATCGCTTCATACAATTTGTATGGCAGTCGCCTATACACAATATTTAAGAAGACTTAGTTTGATACTTATCTAAACATACATACATACCTACCATCATGATGTTTTCATATTCCGGGTAGGTAAAAAGGACTGACCTCCTTACTATCCTATCTTGACATACATACCCACATGTGTTGAATAGAAAACAAAATATTTTAAAATATTCAATAATTTGGATTTAAGTGTTTATAGTTTGGTACTTATTCTTCAACTATATATACTATCGCTATCAACAGTTGGATCTCATGTGTTATATGCAACTAATATTATACCTAGTCATGTGTTTTTGTGTTTACTTAGTTTTTATTTTGATTTGTATTAAGTGCATATTGCATTGTACATTGTTTTTTGTGAATGGCTATTTTAGCCATTAATTAAAAAAATAAAATACAAAATTGTATATCTCCACAGATGATTTATGTATTTACAGTTGAAAATTTTGGTCGAGACTATTTTTGATACTGTCGAGTGATCTCGGCGAAAATGATCAGTCATAAATCAAATATGCGGATAAATACTCTTATAAATTTAAATTGATATTTTTTTAAATGGACTCCCACTTCAAATTAGAATTATTCATAGAGTATTATAGTGATAAAATATGTGGACCAAGTTACAAAAGTGACAAAACGTTTGGAACATGTGAATATTAAGATTCAAATTAGAAAGAACCTATTCTGATTCGTCTAAATTTATCCGTCTGAATTTTAGTATATGAGAAATGTCAAAAAGTTGACTGCATTTATACGGGACTCATTATGTCCTATTCTGATTCGTTTCAGAGTACGAAAACGTCTGTAACCAACGGGTGACCATGGATAAAAGGATTTTGTTCGCGCAGTGTGACGTAATGAGTCCCGTATAAATGCAAGCACCTTTTTTACATTTCTCATGTACTAAAATTCAGACCGATAAATTTAGAGGAATCAGAATTGGACATATTACATCACACCGCGTGGATCAAATCCTTTTATCCACGGCGGCCCATTGGTTGTAGACATTTTCGCACCCTGAGACAAATCAGAATAGGACATAATTGATAGTTATCCATAATACTGAATTTCTAAGCTCTTCGTACGAAGAATAATCAGCAAGATTGTTGTTTCCTAGGTCCAGCTTTTGCGTCATCTAACTCACTTTGTATTTTCAAGAAAAAACTAAAAAAGGAATATTTATAGCAGTCAAAAATTATTACTACGTATTTACAAAACCTATACAGTGGTACCTTGACATACGAGTGCCCCAACATACGAGTTTTTCGAGATACGAGCCGGCGAACGAGTGATTTTTTGCTTTGAGTTACGAGCGAAATTCGAGATACGAGTTCGGTTTAGCAGAGGAGATTGTGTCTCTGGGGAAATCCATGGGTCTAGGGGTGGAAGAGAGAGACGTGAACGAGCTCGTCGAGGACCACACCCAGGAACTGATGACTGAGGAGATACAAGAGTTACAGTCACAGCAGCATACAGAGGTTATACAAGAAATTGGTTTTGAGGAGTCAGAGGAGGAGGAGGTTATTTCTACAAGTGAGATTAAGGAGATCTTAGGAATGTGAGAGAGAGTTTCACAATTCGTGGAAAAGAAACACCCAGAAAAAGTTGCAACAGGTCGTGCATCTGATCTTTTTAATGACACTTGCCTAACTCATTTCCGGAACATTCCGAGAGGGAGGAAGAAACAAACCTCCTTGGACATGTTTTTTTCTAAACAGCCTACAGGTGAAAGCGAGAAAAATGTAGCGAAAAAGGCAAAGACCAGTGAGGATATCTAATTTATTTCTTTACATTCTCTTTTTTGTTTTTGTACAATAAATATTTTTGTCATTTATAAATACGTTTTAACCATTCAAAACCACGTAACAAAAATAACTGGGGTGACATTTTGGGGGTTGGAACGGATTAATGGTAGTTCAATTGTTTTGTAGGGGGAAATTTGCTTTGAGATACGAGTAATAGGCGTGATGACAGTATGAAAAAATCATTGAAATTATAATTTTATAAGATAAAATAGGTTATATAGATTGGAAAAAATATATTTATTTTCATTTTAAAAGAGCGAATAATATTAATATTATTAAAATAAAAATACAAAATATGTAAGTCCGCCATTTTATGAGAAACACCAATCAGAGTGAATCAATAATTATGACGTCACAGTTTCAATACAATATATGAAATTACTTTGCATCGAACAAAGACTTTTGCTCGTCAGAATTTAGAAACGTAAAAACTTACATATAAGCGTATTATTATTATTCTATGCATATAAGTACTTTATTTATCTATAATTTAAATACAACTTACATCTCGAAAATCGATAAAATATGTTCCTTCTTCTCGCTACATTATGTGTTCATAAACTAAAAGCATACCTACGCGGTACTGTGGTAGACATGACAGTTGTAAAGCTGCGTTGCACCGCTCAATTGCGTCGATTCTGTTCACTGCGACGGGTGTGTTAACTCACTCCTTCGAAATGTATTGGCTCACGGCGCAGTGAGTCTTTTAAAATGAAAATAAATACATTTTCAATGATTTTTTCTTACTCTCATCACGCCTATTCACTGCGCCGGGTCATTAAGCTAGTTAAAAAATAATAATAAAAGTATAATATGCAGGTATTGTATTTTATATAAGCAAAGATTATTATTGAATTCATTATATTTCATGTACCTACATGTTTAAAAATATCACAACTTTCCCGATTCTACTTTTAAAAGTAATAGTATGTCGGTTAAAAATCCCGATTCTACTTTTAAAAGTAATAGTTTGTCGGTTAAAAAGCAGGCAACTCAATAACTCAATACCCTAACACTGTTCGCATTCTCCCGGTCTAGCACTCATGACTCACTGCGCCGTGAGCCAATACATTTCGAAGGAGTAAGTTAACACACCCGGCGCAGTGAACTGGGTCCATGCAATTGAGCGTCGTAACGCAGTGGTGTTACACAGGCCTAATGCCTAATTCGCGGGAAACTTAAGATGGCCTATTTTGACGTTTGGACATTCATGAAGTTCTTTATATGCTTATTGCCTAATTAAAGGTAAATATTTAGTAAATTAATTATAGTATTGAGAGCTAAATGTGGGGGAACAAATACTGTACTTCATTGTAAACGCATACTTAATAAAATACACTTTCTGTGTCTCGCATTGCCAAATTTAACTACTTGTTTCTCGTTTATATTCGCGTGGGACGAAAACAAATACCTCAGTAGGTGTTTTTTTCGACGTGTTTGTACATTTAGGGACCGCACAACACTTATGCACTTTTGAATTTATTTTAAATACACAAATCGTCTTAGAATACATATAGTACATATAGTAGTGATATTCGGTCTACGAAACCGTGACGTCACCGTCAGTTCCGACGGACGCCATTACACTGCAAGCGTTTTTTGACGTAAATGTCAAATTGGATTTTGAAATGGCAATTTTTGCTACTAAACCTTTATTTTATGTTGAAATGTATATATATTTGAAAACAGTGGATGCGTAAAAACATCGTGAGATAGTTTCTCAAAATTAGTCATCATGCATATTCAAGATACGAGCAAGGTTGCGGAACGAATTAAACTCGTATGTCGAGGTACCACTGTATTATATTTACGTATGTGAAATCAAGAACACTTTGGTTTTCATTTCCACGTTGGGAAAAAGAGGTCACAAAGTGGTACTAAATATAAACACAAGAAAAAAAAGACAGTTAACATACAAAAAAAAATTTAGACTTACAAGTCTTCTCATCCTATCTGCTCTCACTTCCCTCAACCTGCATGTCTGCTCTCGACACTGAACCAAGAAGTCATGCCTCTTATTGGCAGCTTCCAATTGTTTAATGAAAGCTATCTCTCGAAGTTTTTCGTCTTCATCGTGGGCTTTACGAACTATATCCTGAAATACAAAAAAAAAAAATTTCATTACGGACTTATATGACTAGGAAGTCCGACCCCGGATGAACTAGGATAGAGGGACAAGAGATGGATGATGACTTAGCTCGTATGATATCATGTCCCAATCGGGACAAGCAGAGAAATTGTATTGTATTGTATTGTATATATTTTATTTAGATGTAAAAAAAAATACAATTTCTTACATCTAGTACAAACGAAAATAAAAACAAACAATAAAAATAAACAAATCAACATCGGATGACTAAATGAACACACAAAAAAGACACGTATCTATCAATAACAATAAAACACAAAGTAAAAAAAAAATGAAAACACACTACCACAATAGAAGACATCAAAGAACATGAAAAAAAAAATAATAATAACAATATAGTATCAAAACAAGCAAAACAGATATTATAGTCTTAGAACATAATATATAAACAATAGAAACACACTACCACAATAGAAGACATAATAATAATAACAATATAGTATCAAAACAAGCAAAACAGATATTATAGTCTTAGAACATAATATATAAACAATAGAAACACACGATTTTTAAAAAAACTTTTGTTTTATGTATTCAGCACCTAAGCAACGAAAAGAGGCAAGACTAGACGCCTCCTTTACAGATTCAGGCAAATCATTATAAAGTTGTAAGCCTTTGTAGTACACACTATTTAGTGTACCTGCCAGGTTTGTCTGCGGCAGTCTAAAGTCCCGCCTACTTCTCGTCGGGTATGCGTGGACTTCAAAATTGTACATAATATTTTTTTTGTAAATAAGGTGGTAAAAGTCTATTTTTTAATTTGTAAATAAAAATTAGCACATTCAGAATTATTTGTTGTTTCACTGTCAACTGCTGTTTCAACTGCTCAAGCATATATTCAATACGGGTAAATCTATTGCATTTTAATATTATCCTCATTGCTCTGTTTTGTATTATCTGTAGTTTTTTATTTTCACCTACATTGCTCATAAATAATACACTTGAGCAGTAGTTAATGTGCGGAACAACGTAAAAATTTTGTACATACATTGGAAAAAATACATTAACTTGACTTGATAACCAATTGTATTTTTATCCTTGCAAATATTCATCATCTTTATGCAAATTTTTTCACTGCCTCCTACCATTCTTTTTTCAACCGCGGTATTACAAAAGATATCTTAAGAAATGTTAAGAGGCTATATTAGGCTATAGAGTATATTTTGAAAATAATTTCCCCAGTACCCTCAAAAGATACGTCTTTGAAATAAAAAACAGTTTGTATTTACATCTTAAGAGGGTGACTGCTGCCAACGTACCTATTTTTTCAATTTGATATACCATCATTATTACTAAACGAAACATTTTGAAAAAAATAACCTAGTTAGTTTGGATATTAATAAAGAGAAATATACCTTAACTTTTTGATTATGTTCTGTATATATTCGTGTAAGAAAATAATAAGCATACCCCGATTTTAGACATTTATCTTAAATTTCTAAAAAATTAAAAGGTATAGAGCAATATTTTTTTTTATAAATTAAAGAAGAACAAAATACCTGGAAAAATATGATATGACGTTGCAATAATGCATCAGGTTAAGTAAATAAACCAAAAAAACTTTTATTACGCAATGGCGCTGAATGGAAAATAAATGTTTTTTAGGTTTATTTACTAAACCTGAAGCATTACTGCAACGTCACATCATACTTTTCTAGATATTTTTGTCTTCTTTTATTTAAAAAAAAATATATTACTCTATGCCTTATAGTTTATTAAAAATATAAGATAAACATTGAAAATCGGGGTATGCCATTATTTTTCTACAAGAATTTATACAGAACATTACCAAAAAATTAAGGTATATTTTTGTTTATTAATACCCAAACTATCTAAATTATTTTTTTCAAAACGATTTGATAAGAAATAATGATGGTATATCAAATTGAAAAATAGGTAAGTTGGCAGCAGTCCCCCCCTGAATTCTATTGCATGAGTTTTTTGATATTTAAATTTTTTTAATACTTCTCTTGTAAAATTAGTTTTAGTAAAAACCTTTTTTAATTTTTTACTTTCATTCGTCCTTTTCCTCATGACTGAGGATAGCGGCTGTAGTCTGTCGCCACACGTATGGCCCGCCTCCATGCCAATCTGTTTTGGGCTGAACGCAGAGCACCAGTCACCGAAGACCCCATTGTGGATTTAACCAAATCGCTCCATCTGGTCGGTGAGCGACCACGAGATCTCCGTCCCTCCACGCTGCCCATCACAACAACAAGCTTCTCAAGTTTTTTACTATAAGTAACTAAAAAACTACAATGCCTATGAAGTAGATTTTTACTTCAATCGAAATAGAATATGAAAATCTACCGGGTGAGATTTTTATTAACATTATATTCTAATTACTATTCTTGCTATCTAAAAAAACTTCTAAATTTTACCTTTTCTTTACGAAAAAATGTTGTATATCACATATTAGGTGATATACAATATTTTTTCGTGTTTCATACATTAGAAGGTAATTTAGTGTGCATTTTTGTGTACTTCCGTGTACCCAGCCTATACAAGGGTACACGGAAGTCCTTTCCTCGACTTGGCCAAGTGAAAAGCCTCATGGTGAAAAGGAACAGAATTGCAAAGAAATCAAAGCCACAAGGGCTGACAAATGTTTAATATTTAAAGTTTGCTTGGTAAATTTCACTGCAATTATAACGTTTCTCCTCTACAATTGACTACAAAATTGTCATGACACGTTTGGAATCTTCTATTATGAATAATAAAATGGCTAACCTTCAGTCTTTGGTCTCTGTTCTCAGCTGCCCTCTGCAGTCTTTGCTCCATTCGCAGTCTTTTTTCTTCAATCAATTGAACTTTGGCAGCCTGAAATACAACAAGAAAAGAAAACAATTACAGGAGACAAGTAAAATTTGGGAGAATAACAAAATATAGCGTCTAAATTTGACTCGTGTAATGAGCTGATCTCAGCCATTGACTGGGTGCGCTGATTTAGTGACAAATATTATTACAACAAGGGGAAGACTGAGGACAACCAAGGGGTCGAAAAAGACGACTTTCCTAGATTCGAAATATTCAAAAGTGGACCAGATTGAGGAATGCAGAAAAGCTATTTTCAACCGACTACCAAAAGCGGAGGTTATAATCAATTCAACGTGAATTGATTTTATTGTATGTTTATTGATAATTTTTTACCACGTTGATTCTTTTTCATTAAAAAGGGGATATCTTCTGATTGGTCCCATTTTGATTTATACTATGTCAAATATTAATTTAACACGCACCCAATAACAAGTTGCTACATTCTGGAGATCCACAGATCCAGACTGAAAACACAATTGAAAACTGTGTCTCCACCAGGAATCGAACCCGGGACCTTTGGATCAGCAGTCAGATACCCAACCAACTGAGCCACGAAGGCCGACTATAATTATAATTCTTTACCATATGGAATTCAATTATTCCATTTTTATTAGATAGAGCTTATTTCTGAGGTGGTTCCATCTGAACTAAATCATGAGAAATTATGAAACTCATTAATATGCCAAGGATTTGAGTATTGCTGTAGAGGCCAATAGTATGAAAGATGATATCACGCCAGGTCCCTCATGGGTTAGGCAGAGAAAATCAAATGCCATATTTTCTTCCATATTGACATACATTCATTTTGAAATCGTTTTTTTCATATGAGAGAATATTAGTCTGAAAGATTTTCTTCCAAGTGACCATCGACGTCGGTGAGACCTGACTTGACACAAGAAGAATGATTGAAAATTGAATAAATATTTCTGCTTACTTTAACATCTTCCACCCTGGCGAGAAGCTGATGTAGTTTTGTGGCTCTTTCTTTCTGTAATGCTCTCCTGTGTTGTTCGGCTCTAGCTTGTTTTACCTGATATCTGAAAAACACAAAATATCAAAATAAAAGGTAGTTATATTACATGACCAATAAGAAGTTAAATTTACAATTGAATACATGCATATATATTATCACGCCATGTCCCTCACTATCTTGATATGCATCCATCAACATTCATGCATCGTCTCATAAATACTTGTCTATTAATAATTCTCTCTTTCAGGATTCTATGGCAAGATAAGGAATAATGTTGGATTTGAATCTTTATAATAAATAGATAATTTAATATATTGATACCTTTTTAGGGTTTCTTGGAGGCTGCCTCTCCTCCTCATGCTATGAGATAATTTAGCATGGAGTTGTTGAGCTCGACCTGAGGAACAATATACAAAAAAAATATTTATATAGATAATATCAAACTAGATTATTCATAATTTTACAAGATAAACCACTTGATTGTTTGGTGAGATTGATTATTTCCCTGTTGGGAGTCAATTGATTTTTATTGACACCTCATTTATAAGGACTGTTGCTTTCATTTAGTGATAACTACGAGAGAGAACCCAAAAAAAAAACGGACTTAGAAGGCGCTGCCCTTTGTAGATGTAGTAGAAAGTTCTCCCACTAGGGTTAGTAGAGACCTTCACGAAACAGGTGTGTAGACCGAGAGTCAGAGCATGAAGAAATGTTTAAAAGAGAAGCGTTTTGATATGGAGGGCGGTAAAAACAGCTTCGCAAAGGGCAAGTTAATAAAGTTTTATATAAAAAAAAAAGGTTTTTTCGGTCCTCGTAGTATACCTACATGTATATGACTGACATTCATAAAATGTATTGAAGATAATTATACTGCCATAAGTGCTTTGGCTTAATCTGAATGACAAAAAAATAGCCAGCAACTGAGACAAACTCTTTATAATAATTATTACCCGGATCCCTGGACACTAAAGATTCCAGCGCTGCCAACACGTCCATCCGCTCCACCCAGCTCATGCTGGACAGTATCGGCTCGTAGCGATCAGCCAATGACATCTCATCCTGTCCACACGACACTTCTGAGCCTCCATCTTCTTTAGTCCTACTGCTGCCGCTGTACCAGTTCTGTTTCTGGTGACTCTTCTCATTACCGCTCCTGTTTTCTTCCGTGTTCTCTTCGTCTTCTTCGCAAAGGATCTCTCCGTCAGTCTGAAATGTAAACAAAATATTATTTTAAAAGAATAGTCATTAAAACAGGCATCTACAAAGCACCCAAACTGTCTGAACATATAAGACTAAGCAGGCTAAGATGGGCCGGGCATGTTCAGAGAATGCCATCATCAAGGGTACCAAAAAGAGTCTTAGAGGGGCACCCAGGTGGCAAAAAAAAGGTCGGGAGACCGAGACTGCGATGGGAAGATGATATTGGGAGGGATGCATCCCAGCTTTTGAATGTGCCAAACTGGAGGGTCGCAGCAGGTGACAGGAGAGGTTGGAGGAGAACGTTGCTGGAGGCCAAGGCTCGATATGGGCTGTAGAGCCATTGAACAGAATACTACAGAGTATCTTGTTATACAGTATTTTATAACTAGAATACACACATTATTATTTACACAATTTAAACAATAAATAAGTATAATAATTAAGTATATTTAGTTTTATCTTTGGACTAAAAAAATTCGATCATATTTCTCACTACCATAATCTCATTCATTGGCCCAAGATACAACAACGACGTAATATACATATATTGTCATTACTATACAATGTCCTTTTTAATCCAAATTTACCTCAGTATCTCAAAGATAAATTCACTTATCTTTCAAGCCATGGGCGTCCACTTCGATCTGCTGAACGTGCTTTACTGTCTATCCCTATTCATAGTTCTGAATTTTTTAGCTCTTCATTTGAAGTACATTCAGCTAGAATATGGAATAGTGTAAATCCTGACATTACGTCGTCTATCTCACTAAACATCTTCAAGAAAAGGCTAAAGCAAAAATATTTATCTGACAACACCTGATTACATCTTCCTCTCCTCTTCCTTTCCTTATCCTTTAGTTTTCCTATCATTGCTATGATTTGTTCTTATAATATGCTATCTTAAATAATTTTCTATCTTCTTTGTTTTTTTTACTTTACTTCAGCTATTTTTGTTTATTTTTGTAATGTGATTAACTTATTACCATAGTACACACTGTTTTGTATGTTTAGCACAAACTCTGGTTGGCTGGAAGAAATTGCCATTAGACAATAAGCCCGCCAGTGTACTAATTATATGTACAGAAAGTAAAAATAAATAAACAATAAAGGACCCCTGTCTGCAAGAACATATACATCCTCTAAACTGATGAACTAATAGTGGAAGGAAAGATAGAGGGTGTATGGGTGGCTTTAAAATCTCAGGCAGTGGTTCGGGATTCTGGATGCGGCATCACTGATTAGGTTGGCACAAGATCGGGATGAGTTTGGTGTGATGGTCGCCATCCTCTGCTAGGAGCGGCACAAGAAGAAACTGATGAAATGCCTGTGCTATAGTTAGAGGCAGGATTTGAACCCATGTCCACTGGATTACTAGCCCACCAGCTGCTACGCCACTAACCCATCTGAATTTTTGTGCTCAGAGAGTGAAAATCCATTTTTCATTCATATAAGTATTAATAAATTCATGCAAATGGTATCAAACAAAATCTCTGAAATAGGTTTCATACATCATAATTGAATCAAATAAAAAACGAATTATTAACTAAAGCAAAAGCAACATTTTTTAAATTACTACAATGTAAAAAAAATATATCATTTACTAATTATGACTAACCTCAGTATCGTCAGTTTCAGTGTCGAGGTCAAAATCACAACCCTGCTGTAGTTCTTCTATTTGTTTATTCAACAGTTCTTCTTCTTCTGACAACTTTCTCTGATCCTCCTCCGATTGCCAATCCAGAGCCAAATCCATCTTCCTTTCGTTCTCCTCAATCTGATTCGTCATCATCGCTATCTCGTTGGCGTCAGAGTCTAAATTATCAGTCATGATGTCCTTGGACTCTTCGTCGTTGTCTCCGTCGTAAACTTCGGAGCTCTTGTTCAGTGAATTTTGCTTGAGGGATTCCGTGTCGATGGATATCTCGCTGGAGGTCAGCTTTTCGTGCATAGTTATGTGTTCGAGAGAAACTGACGTACAACTGTCGCTGTTCAAACTCTCCAAGGACAGGTGAACGGTGCTCTTTGTTTTGGGTACATCGATCGGATCACATTTGGCACATTTCGTCTTATTCTTGGTCTTCCGCACTTCAATGTCTGGTGGCACTTTGCATTGAGACAAGTCTTCAGAAGAAAAGTGCATTTTAGTATATCTATTTTTCATCCTCTTTGATCTGGGTAGATACTCATCGTCCGTGAGTTTCTCATCGTCTGTATTGATCCATTTAGAGGTGGAATCTGGCACAAAGGGTTTATCTACTGAATTCTTCATAGAGTATTTTTCTTTTTTGGTCTTCATTCCGGTGATATCCGATTTCTGTCTCAGCATATTGGAGGCTGGTTTGATGTTAGTATTTTTTTTCGTTTCATTTTTCTTATCTTTCTTAGGTTTGGCTGTCTCATTTTTCTTTGTATTTAAATCTTTATCTTTTGTGGTAGTGTTGTTTTCGACAGTTATCTCCAACTTGACAAAGTCGTTCATCTTTGATATGCCCTCTTTGGGTGATTCTATCATATTGAGGGTCGGGAGACTGGCCGTTGCGGACGGTTGATGATATCTATTGGCCCAATGGGAGCTGGATTTCTTCGACTGACTGTTTTTATTCAGCCTTCTCGACTTCACAGTCAGCCATCCGTCGTTGCCTCCCTTGTCGTTCATCACACCTCCGTGGTCGTCGATGACGTTCAAGACTTCAACAGAGCCTGCAAACGTCCCATTGTAGAGATTCATTTCATTTTCTGGACATAAAGTTTTTATGCTTTCGTTGGATTCTACATGAGATAGCTCGTGTCTGGAATTCACAATTGTTTCGGATGAACTGTATAATAAATCGGAATGTTGCAGAAGGGAAGGTTTCAAAACATTCTGAGTTAAATTTGATTCGTTTTTGAGTTCGCACTTTGATGTGATTTGTTTTTTATCATTTTTTTCAGTCATGGAAATGTTTCCTTTTGGCACATTAAGGACATCTTTTTTAATGGAAAGATAATTTGGTCTCGAATTAGTAACTCTAGATTTATTGGAATCACCCCTATTAAGATTGTTATTCAACTTTGTTGTATTTCCTTCGAACAACGTTCCTCGTCCCACAGTTAAATTAAAAGGATAACTGCCCACACTGCGGGGAGTTGTCGGTTTAACGTTGTTTCTGTTTGTATTCTTCACCTCAACTTTTCGACAAGGGTTTTGTTTGATTTCAGCTATAGTTTTGCTTCTTATGATTTTATTATCAGTTGAAGTATTTTTCAATGTTCTATTACTTATACAATTTTTGGTAGTACTAGTTGTTAATTCATTTTTTACAATTGCAGTCAGCGAAACTGAAACCTTAGGCTTCGAAGCCGCTTGTGAATACGCCGGTTTTATTTCTGGTTTATCTTTTTTATCAGAACCAGTCTCTTTATTTAAACTTTCAGTGTCAGTATTCTTAATACAAACTTCGTTCTTGGCAGATTCTTTAGAAGCAGCTGTTGCATCATCTTTATTGACAACTAAGGTTTCGGCTTTGTCGTTCTCTAATGTCTTGGTCCCATCAGAATCGTTAGACTGACAATCACTAACGTTAATAGAAGTTAACGACTTATCACATACAGAATTCTTACATTCTAATTGTTTATTATTTTCGTCATTTTTTTGGTTATTATCTAACATAGATTGGTTAGCAACATCACTATCTCTTAATTTTGAAAGTTCTAAATTCTTAACATTCATCATATGGTCAATGTCTTCTTGCGAATTTTCACCAAATTTGATTGGCGTATCTTCTGAAAATTGATTAGATTTTATATTGTTCAGAATATTATTTTCCATAGCGTTTAATACTTCAGTAGTATGTTTAACGTGAGCTGGTAAAACTGTTTGTTTTTTGACGTCGATAGATTTTTTCATCACAGTTTTAGGCACGGAAGTATCGTTAGTCTTACTGGCAGTTTGGATACGTTCCTCACATTTAGCGTTTGTAGAACTGACACCATTTTTATTTACTGATTTTTTCCTTACTACTACTGCCTTTTGTGGAGTCGGTAACGAAGGAAATTCTGTAGCAGTTCCTATTTCAACTTTAGGTAATTTTTCCGGTATTTTGTCATCTATTTCGACTGTCCTATCACTAGAATACTTAGAATTAATTTCAGCTGCCAAGTTTTTGATAGCGCTCTTCACATTATCTAATACTTCTTCGGAGGAATTGTCTCTGTGTATTCCTAGATCTCTACTTTCTATTTCGGAAATGTTTTTAGCTTCCATAACTTTTCCTTCTGTGATACTGAAAAATACATTGTCCAGTTTTTGTTTTGGGCTCATACATCCGGCTGCAATTCTTGGGCTTATTTTACCCGAGCTGCTGCTCGGGCTGATTTTATGACCCGAGAAGCTCGGACTGATTTTTCCGGCGGGTGGACACGGACTATTTTTGCCAGACATGCAAGGGCTATTTTTTCCGGAGACGGTTGGCGAGGTTCTACAGGAACGTGTCTTCCTGATGTCAGGTTTAGCCGGACTGGTCTTCCTGACTTCCCAGGCCAAGCTGTGAGGCCGCTGCGGGGGAGGGGTGTTATCATACTCCCACTTGAGACGAAACCACTCGCAGAGGGATTTGAAGTCTCTGGTGTAGTTTTCAAGGACAAGGATGACTTCTTGGCATTCTGACATGTTTTCGTGGGCTTCTACTGTGTTGTATATTTCACCGATCTGAAAAAACAAAAATATCTTATAATAAGCTATGAAATTTTTTACAAAATACAGTACAGTCTCTCTAATCCAGCACTAATGGAGGCAAGAGAGTGCCGAATACTGGAAAGTAGGTACATCTATTAAAAAAACATGAATATTTGTATGTACATAATTGTTTACTAATGAAATAAAAATTAAATCAATGTTTTTTACTTCTCACTACCCTAAGGATATAACGGGGAGTTATGAATTCACAATTATTAAGTTAATTTTTTTTATTGCAGATTATCAACTAGTATCATGCTGAGATTGTATTCTGAAAGTTTCATCACAATGTATCTGTGTGTGTGCTGTGTAATATGTGCTATGTACGGCATGTTTATTCTACTCTATCAGTTATAGACAAAATAAAGCACTCATTCTATTCTTTTCAAATTTTGTAAATCTAATACTCGCTTAGACCCTATTAGATTTTGGATGATATCTGATGTTTTTAATTATTTTAACTGTCATATATTTCAAAGTGACCCCTAGCTCAAGAAACTTAAAATTTGATATTTTTAAAATGTCAAAAATAATTTAACAAACTCATTTCATGAAAATACCTACTTAAATGTTTTATACAAAATATGAATACTTTGTGGAGTGACTTGGTAGTGAGGAGTATAGTGTTGGCCACAACCCGCTTGTTTTAATTATTTATATTGCCGAATTACTGGATTTTTAGGTATTTTAGAGAATTAACAAAAGTCATCTGTCAAAACTGTAATATGCTTTAATTTAAAAAAAAACATTGACGGGCATGACGGCTATAGCAGTCAAAATCGAATCTCTTATTCAGGTAATATCTCTGGTAAGTAATATTCCTTCATCAAAGAAGAGAATGACGCCATGCCGCAATGGCCGTCAAATTTATTTTTTCTGGAAAACACAATTTTCCGCATATTTACTTACTTCTAATCTTCAATAACAATTCAATAAAAAATGAAATATTACAAAAAATAACGAAATGAAATATTCCAATAATGGTATGTGTCTATATGAGTGGATCCTTCATGAAATATGTGTCCGCTAATGAGTTAATATGTCATTCTTAAACAAGTAGGTACATAATATACATCTTCCTACATTCCCTAAAATAAGCATAAATACTATACATACATACCATCACGCCATGTACCTTGCGAGGTAGGCAGAGAAAACCGAACGCCACATCTTTCTATCCTGGCACGCATCCCTCGCCTCATCCACATTCAATAAGCATAAATGCTTGTGCTATAGGTGAACGAAATCGGTCGAGGCGGGATTCGAACTCGCGACCACTGGATTACCTACACAATGCACTAACTGCTCTGCCATCGACCCATCTAAAATTGGGTTTATAAAAACAAGTAGGTACATATGGGCCCTATGCGTTCAGAAATTGTGAACCCTTGAAAAAAGAAAATAGCCTATAAAGTCATTCTATATTATCAATATGAAAGTATACCTACACTAACTCAATGTAGTGGATCTGAGAGTATAGTGTAGACCATAAATCCCTCAATTTTATTTTATTTCAAATGCACACCTGTCACTGGTTAACACACATAGGGCCGGTATTACAGTCTCAGTAAGAGGTAAACTCAAGTTTTACAAATATAGAGCTTATTAGTGTCCATTTAGGCCTAATCTTCCCTCAAATACGTCACTAAAATGACAAATATTTAACTCAACGTTTCTGGCGGATTAAGTACTTAACGGTGAGTCAACTGTCATTTCTCGACTCGTTGCTAGGCAACGCGTGTAGTTTCAATATTCTATCACTAGAGGCGTTAGTTGTATCGACGGTAGCGCCACACAATAAAACAAACTGACAGCCATATTGAAACGAACATGGGCATTTAAAAGCATTATTTTAGTGAAAAAAATTAAAATTTACCATGTTGGATAATAAAACAATAGTATTTCAAGTCGTAGCATCCCGTTTTGTTGTTGATATTATTTGAGGTTATTTAAAATTTGACAGATAATAACCACAGAAAAAGTAAAATATGTCTATAATTGAAGATTTAGTAACTTTAGGGTGGGTTTTTTCAACTTTAGTTATAGTTAAAGTTAGAGTTATAGTTACCACTGGTCATCACAGAAATGGGTTTTTTCAAAATATAACTACGCATTTAGCCCGTTACTTTAGCCGTAACTATGACCAGCCGAAAATCAGTAGTTAAAGTTAAATTTGATAGTTATGATAGATGTCGCTTGTAATTTTTGTTCATGACTGACCATTTGACGTTTGTAGGGGTCAATTTCGTATTTTTTTTAGCATAATATCTAAACACAGTAGGTATAATACAGTTATGATAGTAATATATACGATGAAATAATGGAATACGTATTGAAAAAAAATAAAAAAGTTAAGTTTGGACGACTGCGAATTTTTAGCGTGATGACGCTTGTATAAAGAAATAGTGAGATATCTCTTTATATAATATAATTACCGATGACATTCGCAAACATTCAAAAATCAAATGTGTCCACCATATTACAGCAAAATTATGACAGCCACCATTACTCGGAACCACATATACATAAATAATAGAAAACAAGACACACTATATCTTCTATCTTTTATATAGTATGAGCAAGAAAGAGATAGGAAACGCTCGGAACGTACTGTTTACAATTTGTATGGAATATTTGGGGTCTTTATACCTGCAAGACCCGTAACTTTAACTATGACATAACTACGGTTGAAAAAACCGTTTTAAAATATTTAGCTATTTCTTGTATAACCTGTGGTTATATTATAACTATAACTACCGACTTAACTATTCTGTGAAAAAACCCACCCTTAGTAATATTTTTGTATAACTTGAGTTTAGCTCTTAAAATGAGACTGTAATACCGGCCCATAGAGGGATATTCTGTGATAGTGTCTACGTATGAAATGTCTTGGAACATTCAATAAAGTAAGAGCAGAAAAGTATTTATTTCAAATATCATAAAAAACATTTCTTACAGCTCTTTGAAGGTTCCCAAAGAGTAATCCCCAATATCTGGCCTGAAGTTCTGATCTCTTGTCCCTTCCTGTAGAAGCAGACCTCACCCTGGCACTGCACGGGGTCGGCTTCTTCTCCCTGCTCATGATGATCGGTTGCTTGAAGATTTCGTGTCTATCTCTGATCTCGTGGTGTCTTTCCGAGGACTGCTGGTGGGGGGGCTCCGGGCTTCTGGTGGTCTTGTCCGAAGACAGCTGCTGGTGACAGGTCAGTGCTGGCGGAGAGAGGGGAGGCAGAAGAGGAGAAGATGGATCTGCCATCGGAGATGGGGGAGCTCTAGGAGGCTTGCGGGAAACTTTGGTGCCTGAAATTTCAAAACAAAAAGAATCTAGAAATATGTATTTGTATATTTAAAAAGTACCTAATTATGTATATTATATTGATAGTCATTGACTATTGAGTCAATACTAGTACGTAGTTGAGCATTTTAAAGTTATTAGTGTTGACTTACTTGGAATAACAAATGAATGTTCATAAATAATTTCTATTTCAGCATTATAGAATATCAACTTGGATTACGTGGAATAGGAACGCACCTATTTTAGCCGGAATGTTCTTAAAAATATATAAAATTGAACGTATTGAGTTATTACACTATTATTTCAGCTTTTTAAGCCGAGTCAAATAAGTTAATTCTTGTGATCATCAGAAAAACATTTTGTCCTTCAACCCTACTTGACTCCAAATATATATTGAAGAATTCTTTTGTTTATACTACAAGCATTCAAAATTTTATTTCTTAATCTACCAATTCCAAATTACGGTTCAACTATTTTGGAACAATGCAAGTAAACGAGATAATAAATGTACTTAGATGATTTTTACTTGACAAGAAAGTCAAACTAGATTAATTTTGTTTTCCAAAATGGTATAAAATAATATTCATTATCCTATATTTTTTAAACATTATTTAACAGGTACAATCTTAGATTATACAGTAGCAAAAATTTTATTTTATAACATTTCATTTACTGTTATAAAAGCCTTGAACATAATAATAACATGTATTTATTTATTTCATTTATTACAAAAAAAAGATTAAATCATAAGCTGACTAAAAATGATATAAAATAAATTTGAAAACATAAATCTCAAATTGACAGGATATGAACATAACCTCACAAATCAGTAAACATTACTAACTTCAAAACTTAAATGTCAATAGTTCGAGTGTGTAAGATGATTTCAGTTCGTAAATTACCGTGTCTCGGCGCACGGAACAAACAAATATGTTGAGAAAAACAGTCATAAATATGTGAATTTACCAAAAATGTATTCATAAGAAAACAATAAAACTAACACAACACATGAGTTTGGTAAAGAGAGGTACTACTTCTACGCCCGCCCACATTAGAATTCTTCTTCCCACATTGTGTTTTGACTGATTCAACCTACAATATACTTATTATACAACAAAAATAGATAAAAAAGAACCTTGAAAATTGATATTTAGTTTGTAAGTAACAAAGCTGAGATTTTTCCATTCTCAAAATACCTAATTACTTATAGGTAAATAGGTACCTATTTTTTTTTAATTTTATATTGCTTCACAAGCCACACAAACTGGTAATATATTAAATAATAATAAAAAACAGTTATAATCCACATGAGTTTAAAAATAAGACCTTGAGTGATCTTGATGGTTAAACCATCTCTCTTTGAAGGCAATAATAATTCTAGCTGTATTTGTTTTTAATATAGTTCCACGAACTTCCGAAATTCCGTTCCACGAAATTCTAGCTGTATTTGTTTTTAATATAGTTCCATGAAGGCCGAACCCCAAAGAAGATTCTCGACACACGACCGGAGGGGAGACGAGGTGTGGAGAGACCCAAGGTGAGGTGAATGGACGGCATACAGGAGGATTTAAAGAGGATTAGCGTTGCAAACTGGAGATGCAGGCGATGGACCGGTCTAAATGCCAAAATAATATGGAGGAGGGCAAGGCTCACAATGGGCTGTAGGGCCAATGATGATGATGATGATGAGTATAATAAAGGGATGGTCCCAGTGACGAAAAACATAACGGAATCAAAATTGAGATGGTATGGCCATGTGATTAGACATGAAAATTGTGCAGTGCACACTGCACTAAGAACACAGGAAGGCAGGAGAGGTAGAGGTCGACCCAGAGCTAGTAAGATAGAGACTTGGAGAAGAAAAATAAGAAAAGGCCACACCAAAACAAATATAGGAGGAGGATGAGCAAATGAAAGAAGAAGAAGTTTAAAGTATAACTGTAGTAAGTACCTAAGAAGAAAAAGAAAATAGAATATTTGCAACTCTTATGGATTTATATCAACATCCTTATACATACAATTGATAATTTTATTTGTATGACTGACCTTAAAACTTACTGATTTGACACTATGTAAAACTACATCAATACATTTATGACATGATTTTCAATAAAATGTAAGATATTTTGA
The DNA here is from genome assembly GCA_963576475.1 of Molanna angustata. Lineage (NCBI taxonomy): Eukaryota > Metazoa > Arthropoda > Insecta > Trichoptera > Molannidae > Molanna > Molanna angustata. The sequence goes on along the minus strand of OY754985.1, from coordinate 9,836,860 downwards.
CATTATATTTTAAATAGCAAATTATTTGATGGTTAGTATATAAACCTATATAAACACATATTAAGTACCTAAGTACTTATATTTACATTTATTCAAAACAACAGTTTGAATTATAAAATAAACAATAAATTACAGAATATCTGTAAAATAATCTAGGCAGTTCATTATAATTGAAATATAAAGAAAATGCTGGAAGGTATGTTTAACACAAATTATAATGATATCAAACATAAATAATTTAATAAACACGAGTTATTTAAAAAGAAAACGAAAAGAATGAATAGTGTTTTGACCCCATCAAATGTCCTTTGAACGGTTGCTCAATACCAGACATAAATAATTCAAAAAAATAATCAACGACATAAAGGGACGTCTGTCATACCTGGAGGATCCACTGAAACATGAAAGGCAACGAGGTTTCTTGCTTCTCTACCTTCTTCTTGTACCAACTGCCTAACTTCTTCCATTATCGACACAAAACAATAATATTGCACATTTAATCCTAACCGAAACTAAAAACAAACACAAAGGATGACATCACTTGCACCGATATTTACTTAAATTCGTTATTTTAAGGTGTAACTAAAACCGACGCTGGCCATGAGACAAATTTAAATTTCAACACAATTCGTACATCCAACACAACATTATAACCTTTTTAAAAAGTTAAATCGAAGTGTTTACACGAGATCTAATCTCAAAGAGCACGCAGCTGATTACGCATCTGTCAAAATTTTAAGAGAAACAAAAATTCTTTGATAAATGCGTGCTCAACACTACTGCCATCTGTATATTTTAATTGATATGATTACAAACGAATGTTTTAATGGTTAGAAACTTTGATATACCTTAGTTATATTATTATACAAATTTTGTTGTTAATTCATTGATAAAAATTGAATATCTGCGACAGTTAATAATTATTCTAAAATTAGCTTCAATAAAATAAATTATTTATTTTCCTTATAATTAAACAGATTCATAGAATTTAGATTTTTTCACGGTGTTGATTTCACCAATTTCACGCACTTCCACCATAACATTTTGTTTCCTGTAATGTAGTTTCTAGTTTCCTGTATAACCGATTGAAACTGGCGTGCTTTCAAAAAAATGTTTATTTGGTTCACATTCACAAAGGAAAAATGAAACAGAAAAATAACAGTCATTATTTTCTATATTATGATTCATTTTCTCGCCTCTTATTAGATTCTATTATAATATTTTGCAAATAAATATGTAATTACTCATGATAAGAATGATTTTTTACTATATCTAATGGGAATAGAAAAATGTGCTTAGATTTGAATTTGATTTCTATAATTTTATCTATAACATTTATTAATGAATCTTATGTATTACATAAGGTTCAAGTCAAATATATAATTAATTTATAAATATTAAAACATATGAAACCAACTATTATTCTGAATAACAAAAAAAATGCACTTATTAAAAATAACATACTTTTACTTTAGCATGATTATCATTTCTTAAATTTTGTATTTTAATAAAACAACAATTACCTAACAATATTTTTTTTAATTTTCATAACTTTCTATTAAGTTAACTTAGGTACCTACTGAAATATTTTATAAACAAAATATATGTATTTACCTATTTTACCAATTATTGTATTTCGAACAAATATTTTTTGGATTAAAACGCTTTTCCCGCCAATTCCGCTCGTAAAAATAGTGCTTCCGATAAATTATATATTATTTGAAAATATAAGATTAGTCCCATTTTATTTAAATATGTACATATTCGTTTGTAAACAGTGAAATGTGTATTTTTAATATACATTTGTACATAAAAACTAATATTACGTAGATAATTGATATAGTTACCAAAACCATACAGTCAAAACATTGTCCAAAATTTATTTTAAAATCAGCTCTTTCTTCAAAAAAACATAAATAGTCAATTTCTAAAAAAATAAATATATTTTCTACCTCCATAGAATGAAATAACATTGTGGGTATTTAATAGTTATTGTTAACTAATTTTGTTATGTGTTTTTAAATATAAACATCAAATTTATGCGCATAGATACAAAATTCATTGAACTTTTGATATTGCACTGCAGGGTTGTGCTTAGGTTTTTTACTACAGCGCACACCTCTTGAGCGTCAATTTTTTTTGTTGACTAACTATAATATACACTGAGTGAAAAATTTAAATAATATATCGGGTTAAAAACACAAGTAAAATCCATTGAGACAACAATGCAGATTTTTTTAAATTCATTCTGGTTTGCAACTGAAGAATATTTTCAGTGTAGTTTTGAATCGATGGTAGGTACAGTTGTATCTACGTTTGTTGAAACAACCCAGCCATAATGAATGTAGTTGAGCCGGGTTCAAATGCTGCTTCAACCTATTTCATGTAGTTGTGTTTTGGAAAATTAATGAATATTGCATTTTATGTAGATACTTTTTCAGCAACATTGGTTCATTTATACCATCATTGCATACCCCACAATATGGGGTTACCATCGTTAGGTGTGCGGGTATGCACTAAATTATAAAACTAAGCACGATACATGTGCGTATCCCCAATCAACAGCTTCGTCTCAACTACAAAGACAACATTAATATGTGAGATGCTATTTTGCCTATTGTATTTTCGGTTACCAGCAGGTTCTTATGGGACATCCGAAAACAATGGTGATTGAAAAGAGTAAAAACACTTTTAATTTAATTTAATTCATTTCCGTATTCATATACATTGAGACACGTGCAGTATAAAATTTAAAAATGAGTTTCCAGTGGTCTATAATTATCCTACAATCCCCCTCTAATCTTTATTGTAGTATAATATGTTAAAATAATAATTGTCTATAAAAATTATCATTAGGTATAAGTTTAGTATAAGGTGAGTTGGGGGAAGACCGGATGGTTTTTTTAGCAAAGTGCGTGAAGTTTGTTGTATATTTTTTCAAACATAATCTATCAGAATTAGTAAACAAAAAAAGTTATTTAAGCCAAGAAAACTTTCTTTTAATTTTCTGTGGATAAGTAAAAAATGACTTTCTTTTAATTTTCTGTGGGGTAAGATCGGATATTTGAGGGGCAAGATCGGAATATCTTCTGAAATCTTAAATAAACATTATACAGTATTATAATTATTTTAATATAATTTCTTTGTTCTCCTATTAACCAAATCAAATATTTTTTTAACCAAAATTATTCTCAAACTGGCATAAATTCAAATAATAGTTATTCGATATTTCGATCTTACCCCGCATGCATGAATATATGCCTCCAGTTCTCAAACTGTTAGGTATCCTTTTCAATCTTTACCAAAATACATATATTACTATGAACTTTAATGAATTTGACTTTCAATTTATATTAGGTATTTAGGTTTTGAACATTAACTTAAATATGTAAAATTCTGTTTTTTTTTTATTCATTAACTTAAATATAAAAAATACTGCTTATTGAAACAAAATTTAATATCACTTTAAAATATCTTCTGTTAACGTACAAAAAAACGATATTATTAGAAATCCTTATTGCACTCTCAACTTTAAACGAAGATAGTTTTATGTTAATAGCGTTTGATTGATTATTTTTTAAACGAATATTTTAATCAGCTTTCGTTTAAACGCTCATTTCTACTCATCTGACCCTACTTACATAAATATTATAAATATGTGGGTTTGTCTATGTAAGTTTGAAGGAGTGTGGATAAATTTGGTAGATATCTGGATGTTTACTATGTTGTCTTTTATTTTATTTTTATTAATTAATTTCTAAAAATTAAGTGTCATAGAATGTAAAGGATGAAAAATCTGTTTAAAAGTGCAAAAGTTTAGAATATTATTATTTATAAATGATCATTGGTCATACTTTTTATGTTATTTTCATTCCGATTTAGGTAACAATGATAAATTATACTTTTAATTTATCTATTAAATAGGAATATAGTTATTAAATGTAAACTTTTATTCGTCTTAATAAATATTTTATTATTATTATACTTTATTACTAAGTAGGTACCTACCTTAATAAAAATATTTTTTTGTTTGGGAAGTTTGGGAAGGTCTGGATTTTGCTATGGATAATCAAAATGGGGAAAGATCGGAAATTAAGTATTCTGAACTTCCCCCTTGAATTTTTGATGGGTTAAGACCGGAATAAGGTTTAAAATGTAAACTTCTATACTTAAGAAATAAAACATTGCAAATATGTTCACAAATTCAAAAATAAAGTGTACGATAATAAAATATCAATAAAAAATCGAATATTAGCTGAGTTATTCAATATGGGGTAAGACCGAATATCTCACAATTTGGCGCGGAAATACCTCTGCTGAGTAAATTGATCATATCACACGTCCACTTTTCGCGCGGAACTACATAGCTTGAACCATAGAAAAGAGATTTTTATTGCTTGAACTGAATGATGGTATGTGAAGAAATGACGTAACAAACCGAACCATCGACAACTAATAATGTTGCAGGACTTTGGAGTATATTCAAATTATCGATCTTACCCCGTTTTCGATCTTCCCCCAACTCACCTTACATTTACGTTTTGGAGTTCTATCAAGAATTGTCGATCGACAAACTAAACTTAGACAAACTAAACTTAGTCACCTTACATTGTTTTATTGCTGTTGTATTATATTAAAAAAAACACTATTGTATATGCCGGTGCCACTCATCATTTTGTCTATTTGTTTATTTATTATCTCTTTCTTCTGGGTCACAATCCTAAGATTGGTCTGCACCAAACACTCGATCTTTCCACTTAACTCTATCGTTCGCCAGTCTCTTCATCTCTTTGTAGCTGCTACAGCGCACGTCACCGATTATCTGGTCTATATAGTTATTTCTGGGGCGACCTCTACAGTTACCCCCATCAATCATTCCTTCGACGATGGTAAAAAGCAGGCCTGGGTGCCGGATGTTGTGGCCTATCCAAGTTGTTCTCTGTTGGGCAATTCTTTTCATAAGTTTCCTTGTCTCTCCAACCCTACTTATAACCCTACTTTATAGTACCTCGTCGTTGCTGATGTGTTCTGACCAGTGAACTTTAGCCATGCGTCTGTAGCACCACATCTCAAACGCAGACAGACGTCCCGTTTCGCGTTGGCTGATGGTCCATGTTTCACAGCCATATAGCAGTACACTCCAGACAAGAGACTTGATCAAATTTTTCCTAATTTTGATGGAAATGTTAGGGGATTCAAAAATTGTTGATCTTTTGTTGAAGGCGACTCTTGTTTGGTGGATTCTGCTTTTGATGTCTGCTGTTGAACGTCCGTCTTGAGATATTCTGCTTCCCAGATATATAAACTCTTTCACCTGCTTAATTTCGATGCCTCCCAGAACAATATTTGCAGTGCATTCCTCCCTTCCAGCAACCATGCATTTTATTTTGTCCTTATTTATCCTCATGTTATAATCAATTGTTAGGATGGTTTCCATCTTCCTGAGAGCCTCATTTAATTCTTCCTCTGTTTCTATTTATTATAGGTACTGATTATTCCGAATTCATAAAGACATAATAGGAAGTTAATTTATCTTTGTGCCGCTGTTTTAATTTTTAATTTATAACAAAAAATTATATATCTATTTATAATTTTGTGTTAATATCAGTTCTTGTAGTTAGGTACATATATCTATTTTTTCAGCTCTCTAAATATCAATTGCGAATTGTTTATTGCCGAATGACAGTTCCTTCCACTGTACCAATGTTTTCAGCTCAGTGAAGTAAAAATTGCGAAAAAATAATTTTCAAAAAAGTCTTTGCTTGGAGTCGAGTCCAGATCATCCACAGACATAAGGAGCAAAATGAAAATTAATTCAATTAAATGTTTAAACCTTTCATAATTTCATCTTGTATATTATTTGTAAAAGTCTATTTTAAGCTGCAAATCTACAAATAAACATATAAATAATTTGATACGGTTCCCATAAGTAGGTACCTATAAATGGAATTGAAACTAGTCAACATACAATGTAAAAAATCTTTAAGTATGTACGTAAATGAAGCAAAAATTGTATCATAAGATGAGATTCTGGATTTTATCGTCGGTCAAAACCATATTTAATACTGTTAAACTGCGATTTTATGTGTAGGTATTTCTGTAAAAAAAAATTAAATTATTAAAAAATATGTGACAAATTAGACAAATTATTAAAAATATGTGACAAATAAAATAGGTCAATATTATTCATTAATTCATACCATCACGGCATATCTCATAATGCAAAAATAATGCAATTGTTAAATATATTACTAACATACCTACATACTTAAAATCAAATTATTTAAAAGAACCTTTAAAAGGTTTATAAGTAATTTTTTAACAGATTTTTAATTAGGTATCTCAATAGAGACGAAGTTGGAATATTTATCAATTCTCTCAATAGATGGCGTTACAACAAAAATACAATTAAAAAAATAATAAGAATGTTGTTCATAATTTCACACATAGATGGCTGTAGTAAAAATTCCTTATTTTCAAGCGAAAAGAATTTCAGTATTACAATAATATATAGAACTTTCAAAATTGAATTGATAGGGATCTCATTAAAAAGGCATAATTGGTGAACGTTGCGCAAGCGCATAAAGTGATCACATAAACCAGCCGATGACAGGTCGTAGGTGCCTTGATTTCCCGGTTCTCCTACACTAAATATTCCAACTTCGTCTCTATTGAGATAATTAAAAATCTGTTAAAAAATACCTTTGACTCCCGACAGGGAAAAAAATCCAATGTTTGCGCAAATGCAATAATAAAAATATTCGGTTTATAAGTAACTTGATTAATATAATATAACTACTGTAAATTTGTAATGAAAACTGTTGGTTCTGTAAAATAAAATATAATGTAGGTAAACCAGCCATAAGTGTGCGGATGTGCATTACCTTATAAAAAAGGAAGTACGACACATGCGTGCGTGCCCACACACTAGTATCGTTCACCTTAAAAGGCACTATATTCAGAATGGGTGGTGAACCTCATTTATTTTAGTTTCTTTTCCTCTAAAAATAAATTATTTTTCAAAATATACCTAGAATCATTATTTTGATACCAGCCCTGAGTCTAAATTTTAGTGATTTTATTTTGATATTATTCCTCGTGGTATTTTTTCATTCAATAATGTAGGCCTCAAATAAAAATTGATAAGGAAAAACCGTCTTTGAGAATTCCACCGTATGGGTGTATTTCGCCAATCGACGTACCTTATATTTTGGTTCAATTTTCAAAAACCAATTTTTCATTTTGAAATGTTGTAACAATATTTTTCGACAAGTATTTATGTACGGACAAATTGATTCAATTTCAGTTTTAGACTTTCAGACGCGACATCTTTGTTCTTAAAAGTTTTAACAAATGCATAATTATAAATTTTAACGAGTAACATTCTCATTTTTAAATTTTAATATTTGACATTGTATTATATGTTCAAAGGACACCAAGTTTTTAAAACAGGTAAGTGAATATTTAAATTATTTATTCAATCATTTAATTTTTTTTCAGTGATTTTTTTTTGTGTAAATTAGTGAATATTTCAAGATCATATTATTAATTATAAAAAAAACATTAAATATGTTATTGTCTTGTGTAATTTAATTTCCATGCAATGACATAGTGGTCGTTATTTGAAATTTGTTTTCATGCTATAATTGTTTTTCCAAGCTGGATAATTGAAAGAAATTGCCGTAGGCAATAAACTCGCGAATTGCATGTATAAATATAGCGTAATGAATGTTCCCCGGTTCAAATCTTGTTTTGTACAATTTTATTACTCTATAGCACCATTTTTTCATTTAGATTTGAAAGTTTAAGGATATTTATATTAGAAAGTTTTTGGATATTTATATATCCGTACTTATTCTGTCGAAATTGTATTTAATTTGATTTTTTTATACATTGGGTACCTACCAAAAGATAACGATTACTCGTATAATATATATATTTTTTATTTTAATTACCTATAATTTATGTTATATATTAAAATATGTGGGGTAAAGGTACCTTGTTAATTATAATGACTGAGATATTAAATCGATATTTTAAGTTAGACAACGATAATTATTGTGATTAACGTGTTCGATTTGAATTAAAATGTAGATTAAGTACATTTTCTACAATTTATTGTGCACCTTTTTTATTACAAATTTCAGACCCTATATTTGAGAAGTTTTGAACGAAATATTCAATTGTTGTATATCAACGAAGCTTATGTCGGTTCAAAATATTATTGTAGGTAGATTTGCGTAGATTATACAATTTACATCACAGTATGTGTATATTGTTGTGACAATAATCATAGGAGTATATGTATATTTTCAAATCCCCTTTGTTACAAATTAGAAAATGAAACATTTTATTTTTGTAATTATTCATATTTGGTAATTGGGTAATATTTTGTAATCATATTGGGTAATATTAGGTAATTAAATTTGGTATTTAGGTAATACAAGGTAATCGCATATCGATTTCGTTTCTAATTTTAATAACTGATCTCAATCAAAAATATTTTTATTTTATTTTTATTTTATTTATTTTTATAAACCAAAAATCCTGATACTATTTGAAAATAATTTCATTCATTCATCCACATCTCGGCGTATCACACAATGTGGGGAAACCAGCGACATGTGTGTAATGATTTCAATTTTCAGTCACAAAAATAATTTCAATAAATATTATTTGATGGCTAGTATTTTTTATTTGTTCTTGAAATCAAGATGAACATAGGCGGAGAATTGTCGTGCAATAATTTTTTATACTCTTTCAAAACATCGAGAACACATTTAAAAAAAAATAGATAGATGAATGAATTAAAAGAAAACAATAATAAGATTTAAATTGTTATACGGATAAGGAACGTACATACATACTTGCAAATGGGAAAAAACTCGTTGATTAACCAATGATATTAAATGTTATGTAAGTATACATACATCTCATTGAGTTTAAAAACTCGGCATCTTAGTACGCAGTACATACATTGAGTAACGGTGCTGTAAACCCCTATAATTGATTTATTGAATATATTTCAGAAAACCCATCAACAAATATATAATTTATTTAAAATAGCGATGGCAACAGCAAAGATGTCCTATTCTAATCTCCAGCTGAGCGATCAGGCGTGGTCTTCTGAAAGCAGTCTGCTGACTCCCAAGAGTCAAGACTCTAACCCCGACTGGGGACAGAACGATAGCTCCAACATGTATTCCAGCAACGAGTCTTCGCCAACGGGAAAATCGTCCAACCAAATATCATCCTTGGAGAGCCAGGGTCCGGAAGCGAACGAGGCCGAAGACATCCTCTACTCGCAGGAGGAGAAGAACAGGGAAATCAGAGAATGTCTAAAGAGCATGCAGTGCAACGAGGATCCAGACAAAGCTCACTGGATATACTTCAAAAATCTGCTAGAGCAGGAGGGCCAAGAGAAGGCGCAGATGGCTTATCTGAACTACATCAAAAATGAAAGGATCCTGGCGTGCCTCCAAGCGCACAGGGCCCAGGAAGAAGCTAAGTATCATTGGAACGCGGAGAGGCTAAGAATCAAAGACGAGCAGATCTCTCACTTCAAACAGCTGTCCAACCTCGAAGAGACCATACAGAACAACCGCTACAGCCACCAGGCGAACTGCGACATTGACTTCTTCAAGAACAAGTGGGAGTCGTACATTACTCCTGCACAGACTGGAATCAATCCCGAGGTCTACAGGGAGATAGTCCAGAAGGGAAGGCAGGCGCTTCTCACGACCCAAGACAACTTGGAACTACTTCAGCAGAGCTACTCGCAGTACAATCCTCTAGCGCACGAGTCCCACCACAGCGGCCACACGCATTCTTCAACCAACGTCCAGGATATTATGGAATCCGACGGATCCAAGTATTACTACAACTCTAGCGGCGTCGACTCGAAGGTGGCCAGTCAGTTTTTGGCTCAGCACAACCTGCAGAAGACTGCGCAGCCGGTTATGAAGAGGATCATTGGAAACAAAGGTATAATATTAATATTTTATGACAAATTTTTAACACCTCAATAGAAACAAAGTTTGAATAATATTGGAGTACCAGGAACTCAAGACACCTACAGGGCTTACGACCTATCATCGGGTGGTTTACGTGGTCACTTGATGCTCTTGCGCAACGTTCACCAATAATACCCCGTATTCAGTAACTATTGGAACTAAATTAGGAACGTTCTAAAATTGTAGATTTTAGATTTACGGTCTTATTTCAGCGTTATAAAATATCAACTTGGACTTAATGGAATAGGAACGTACCTATATTGGCCGGAACGTTCTTAAAAAGTTACTGAATTAGACGTATTATGAATAATTATAAAAATTATGAAATTTTCATAATTATAGGTACGTTCCTATTCCATTTAGTCCAAGTTGATATTTTATAACGCTGAAATAAGACCGTAAATCTAAAATCTACAATTTTAGTACGTTCCTATTTTACTTTCAATAGTTACTGAATACGGGGTAATGTCTTCCTTTTGAGTTCCCTATCAATCCAATTTTTGAAGGTTGAAAATAAGCTGAAAAATACGTAGTGACGAAGAAACCGTTTTGCTACGCTAACTATTGAGAAGTTGTTTGGAAAACAATATCTACATATATGCCAATAGGTATTTATATTTTTCCATTTCATTGTCACATTCCACAGTATTTAATGACACCTAGTGTCGTTCTGAATAGTTTTAATTTACCAAAACATTTTTTCAGTAATGTGTTATGGAGGTCGATTAGGAGTTGTCCTTTGAAAAGGTAATTTAGTCATGCGTTATTTATGTAGTATCTAGGGACAGGCAGCTACTGATTGATAATAGTTAGTATATATTTGGTCCCCTTCAAAGCCAAATTCTTTAATTGGTAACTTTAGTGTATGGATTGATGAATCATTCCCATTTGAAGTTAATAATTTTAACGTTATATTTTCAGGAGAGTCAAATGCATTAGACGACGTGATGGCAGATTTCCAGGCCAACGGAAGGGACAGCACAGCACCATCTTCACCGAGAGCTTCACGTTCTTGGGGCACTACTCCGACACCTCGATCACCACTGCAGAATGTCAGACATCTCGTAACACCATCTACGAACACAAACGGTAAATATTAGATATTATTATATTTTATATATGTAGGGATTTAATTTGCTGGATCCCGCATCCAGCAACCCAGCTGGATCCAGCTAGCAATCCAGCTGGATCCAGCTAGGTCACATAGCGCATTTTTCAGCTTGCTGGATCCAGAAGTATGCGCTGGATTCAGCGCAGCGGATCCGCAATTAATTAATTTTCCAAATAATGGCGTAAAATGCTAGGTTGCTTTAAGAAATATGACTACATATAAAAATCTTATAACTCAACTCAATTCACTAGAAATCTTCATTGTTTTGTAAAAAATGTAATGAGACATCTGGAGATTTACCAATATTGAAAAAAAAAGACATTGCCATGGAGAAATGTTTCGCTTAAAATGTACAAATATATTATTCAATATAATAACTTTATTAGAAAAAATTATACAATTTAGAAGAGATGTGACTTATTCATACTATTTTATATTGATTTAAATATACTTATAAATACAAATATTTATGAGAATATTAATAAGTCTTTATTAAAATTAAAAATTGCTGGATCCACCAATTTGTGAGTAAATCCGCTAAACTTTTGCTGGATTGTGATCCCTAATATTAATTTTATATCAGACGATTGCATTTTTATTCTGCACTATTCCATAACTCTACTATCTCAGAATATGATTTCTACAATTTTTCAAAGTATTTTTTACATTTCAATAGGTATTATATTGAGAGTATAGGTACCTGCGATGATTATCGCCGAGATGTCTTTGAAATTTTGCGTCCTCCATAACTACAGCCATATTGATATAATGTGTAAAATACATTCTGTGCCATGCGTTCTGGAAAATTTAAAAATGCATCGTCGACCTTTCTGGAAGAACAAACTGTTCAAAAACACTGAAGTGAAGAATTTAATGTTGGTTATTATAAGTCACTCATTTTCGTATTCAATCAACATTCTTGCAGTTACTGTGAATCCACTTGCAAATCCATTGGCCCGCACCGAAGCAGATCTTCTTCGGCAGTTGATGCTGATGAACATCGGGGCGACTTCTGCAGCACAGCTTCAGAAACAGCAGCAGTTGTACACGTCACAGGCAGCCTATGGTAAATATCATTTGAATATCATGACGTCATACTATTATGTCTTTTTCCCATTTGCGGTTGGCAGAGAGAACTGAACGCCAGACTTTTCTCAGCATACGCGTTTCTCCTCCGTGTATCGGCTCATACACGCTCTTCTATTTTTCTTATTTCTTTTTTATTATATTTTATTTATATACTACAAAAGATATTCAAAAAATACAAATATGAATATGAACATTCAAACTATTTTTTAAATTTTAAAATTCGTACAAAAAACATGCTAGTTTTGTAAGCGTTGTTTGTCTATTGTTAAACTGTTTTTTGTTAGTATTATAAAAAATTTCATGTTGTCAAATGGCACAAGTCGTCCTTGAATAGTCGTATTGCCTATATTGAAATAATAATAATATTTTATTTTAAAATTTCATTTTGAAGTTGTCTTTTTAGATAATACCCTTTCTCCTATAAAAAACATTGCTACTTCGTCTCCATTGAGATATAAAGTGTGTCAAAATGATAATGTATTACTTATTTTCAGGACTACAACTGAGCGGTCTTCCTGACGCACAATTCAGACAAAGGAGACGCGTCACAGTTACATCAACTGTAAGTTTTTTTTAAATATTTAAATAAAAAAATTATCTCGGGTCCGATTTATTTATTTATTTATTTAATTTTGGCATATGTTACAAAATTAAAAAAAAGAAAATATTCACAATTGCTATATGAACAAATATAATCTTTGGATATATAAAATAATATGCCTATAACAAATGAAAAAATTGAATGTATCCAAAATATTATAAATTATAATAAGAGTGAAATAAACAAGATTAAAAAAAATGATTTACAATAAAAAAACAAGTAGGTACATTGAACGAGGCAAAAATGTACTGGCCACGACACCATGAATATAGTCTACCCACAAATGTATCAAGCTACTACACAACAATAAACGTTTCCCGGTGTCCAAACGTTTCACTATCAACGATTCCCGGTGCACTCAAAAAATGTAGTTGTTAAAAATAAATGATTCGCTGCTAATAATAACCAAGCAACTTTGTTAATATAGTACCTGCAAAGTTCGTTGCTAAAAATTGCCAAGTAAATGGTCTGCTAATTTTAACCGAGTAGCTTTGTTAACAATCTGTCAAAATTAATCTAGTAACTTGGTTAACCACGGACAACTTTGTATAATAAAAAAGTAACAAAAAAAAAAAAGTAACAAAAAAAAAATTAAGTAAGTAAGTAAGTTACAGCCAAGTAACCTGTCAAAACTTAACCTACTAACTTTGTAATATCAGCAAAGTAACTGTCAAATTCAACAAACCTAGTTGGCTAATTTCTATCAACTTACTCGGTAATCTGAACTAATTCATTCAGTATCCACAACAAACAACTTGGCTAATTTCAATCTACTAATCGGTAATCTGAACTAATTCATTCAGTATCCACAGCAAACAACTTGGTTAGATTTAATTAACTACTCAGTAATTTGAACTAATTCATTCAGTATCCACAGCAAACAACTTGGTTAAATTCAATCTACTACTCAGTAATGTGAACTAATTCATTCAGTATCCACAGCAAACAACTTGGTTAGATTTAATCAACTCATTCAGTATTCTGAATTAATTTATTCTGTATCCACAGCAAACAACTTGGTTAAATTCAATCTACTACTCCTTTAGATACACCTTTTGATTGTTTTAAATCGACCTCCACAGCTCCCTATCTTGGGCAGACGCATCCATCCTCCACCAGCCACTCATCTTATAATCGTCAGATCACCTTGTTTGAGGCCTTCCAACACTTATTTTACCCGTTCTATGTCGCCATTCCAGCACTTTCTTAGTCCATCTGGATTCTGTGGTTCGGGCGACATGCCCTGCCCAGCTCTACTTCTGCTTGGCAACCTTTTGGACAACGTCGGATATTTTGGTTTTCTCTCTTATCCACAAGTTACACTGAGTTTCACAGCCATGCGTCAGTATCAGAAACTTTATTTTTAAGATAATTGGCGTACTTCGGAGACTTGAGGATGTAAGAGAGTTTGCCAAAGGCGGCCCATGACCTCTTCTTTTTTCAATTACTGCCTCTTGATTTTCTTTACCGTGATCCACAGTGTGTCCAAGACATACATAATTATCAACCTTTTCGATGACTTTTCCATCTACCAAGATGCTCTTCGACGGCACTGCATTGCTCATAACTTTGGTTTTTGATGTATTGATTTCGAGACTAATTTTCCAAGAGGCTTTGCATACCTATTATGTAATTAATCATATCTTCTAATTCTTCGTCATTGGCAAATAAGACTATAACACAATATCATATGCAAACCACAAATTCCATACCATCACGCTCTTTCCCTATTTGGGGAAGGCAGAGAAAACCGAACGCCAGACACCTCTCTCTTGACATACATGTCTTGCTTCGTTCACGTTCATGCATCGTCTCATACACGCTCTTCTGTTATTCTTACTTCTAACATCTCCATCTTTCAAAATTCCATTTATGTGATCGTGCCAAATTTTCCTTGGCCGACCTCTACTTTTCGTTCCTCTTTTATCAGCCTTATATACTTTTTTGTCAGATGGTCATCACTTATTCTTTCTATGTGGCCAAACCACCTTAGGACATTTATATTCATCTTACTAACAATATATCTTTCAATCATACATTCTCGTCTAATATCCTCATTTCTTATTCTATCATACACCGTTCTACCACATATCAATCAAATTATTAGTTAATTTAATTATTATTTAATAAATTTTAATTAATTAAATTATTTTTTTTATTGAATTTCATTAAAATTTGAATCAATTAATTTAAAATTTAATTTATTAAATTCAAAATTTAAATTAATTTAATATTTTTTTAGGAATGCGCCTTTTGCCGCAACAATGGAGAACAGCCAGCTGTGTACCGGGGACATATTCTCAAGGACGCCGAAGGGCGCGTGAGATGCCCCATACTAAGAGACTACACGTGCCGCAATTGTGGAGCCACTGGTGACATGGCCCACACTGTCAAATATTGCCCCCTCACACCCAAAACAGGTTACATATAGTTAGTTTTCATAACTTCTTCTCTTTCTAATAAAGAAGCATATTGTTTCTCAAATGTACCTACCCTTATATCGCTCTTGTGATATAACGGCGCTATATTAATCATTCTAATGCTCTAATTCTAATTCTAGCTCTACATAGTTCTAATTTATCAACAAGTATTTATTGTGAGGTACCGACTTATAATAGTGCTTCCATTTTTTTAAAATATCATCATTTTCGGGTGTCCCGTAAGAGCCGGGTAATAGAAAATACAACAGGCAACAATAACATCTCACATAGTTCAACAATGAGGTTCACCATCACACATTCTGAATGTAGTGCCTTTTTAGGGGAGAAGAGACTAGTGTGTGGGCATAAAAGCATGTGTAGTGTTTCCTCTTAAAAGGTAATGCACACCCGCACACCAGCGCACAAGGGGAAGGATTTTGAAAAAAAAAAAATTATTTTTTTATGTATTTCTATATCAGTAAGTAGGTACCTACCTACATATTTCACAAACGGACGTTTTTTATAGGTACCTACAAATAACATAAAAGTACAAATTATATTGATACAATTTTAAAATCTGTAATTTTCACCTATAAAGATGATGCGCACTGGTAAACGAAACCACTCCTAGCTGCCAGACAACCTTTTTCATACTTATATGTATTAAGAAAGAAAATGTCAAACAAAGCAGCCATATCTCTCGGAATATTGAAATCAAACAAATAAATTGTATTCAATATTTTTCCTCTTACCTCCACATTTTATAGTTTGTTCAATTGAAAAGTTATAAATATTTCTTTTTTCTTAATTTCAGAACTGTCTTTCACCCAAATTCAGAAGAATCTGAGGATGGCGAACGGAAGAAACGATTCTCTCGAAATACCAGCTTGGCTTCAAACTGAATCTTAATAAAGATATTGTCCATTGTGATAGGTACCTACCACTCATAAAATTATGGTTCATACATGTATGGTTTATTCATACAAGCATGGAATAGTTCATACATAATATGATTATTTTTTAAAAATAATTGCTATATTTATTAGGCACAAACAGGTCCATTACAATTTTTAAAATATTTTACTGTAAATATAATATAGAATAACATTTTGTGGTACGTAAAAATGGTTTTATAATTTTATTCTATATATTTTAATTATTAAATGCAATAAATATACCCCACACATGTTTGTATGAGACAGAAAATTTAAAAAAATCGTGTCTTATTTTTTTTTTGAGTATAATTTGTAATATTTTTTTAATATTACATAAATTAATATCTCGAAACAATAAAACTATAATTGGGATTTCGACCCATTGGTTTATGTATTGTCTGGATCATAAATGTATGATCCACCCATTGTATGTTTAACCCATAAATGTATGATCTCAACTCATGATTATGCCCATAAATGTACGGTTGACCCATAATAAATTGTATGTTTAGCCCATAAGTGTATGACTACACATAATTAGTAGGTATTATTTTTGGATAATTACATATGATGTACTTATTGATGTTTTAAAGTTTCAAGAATGAATACACTACCATAATTATATATTTGGACCACAGTTTAATGATATGACTAGGTATATTGAATGTGACATGACTTTCAAACCTATTTAAACAGGTATCATCAGATAAGATACAACCGTAATTGACTCGTATTTTTTTACGATTCAAAGATGTGTTTTTTTTTCATTTTTATTTCCTTTTATTTTTTTACTTCTTAAAATTGTTTTATTGATTTTAAGAATTGCCCCTTTAGATTGCAACAATAAAATTTTTGAAATTCTATTTCAATTTGCGTTTTTTGATATGAAAAGTATTATGCTCTACTTTTGTTTATTTTTTACATCAATAATAACGTAACGTTAATTTTTTTGAAAACGTTTATCTTTTATTTCTTTTTAAATGATTTTTTTCGTAAATAATAATATAACCACTAAATGCCTTTGTATGCTCAATTGTTTTTTTTATGTATTGAGAATATTTCTTTATGCTTTATTATGATAATTTTTTAGTATTAATATATTATTTCAATATGAATTGTGAATTATTAAGTGTTTTCAATTTTTTTTAAATATAAACATAAAAAATAACCATGCATATTAACCAAAAATTGTCAAAATATGGATTTTGCTGAATGCAACGAATCTATAAAAAAAGTTTTAAAAATTAATCGGTAGATTTCTAAAGTTGAATCTTTCAAGCTTTTATGCACACAGGTTGGTACGAATATTGAATAATTCATAATTTCACCTTATAAACAATCAAGTCTTAATCTCTTAATATTTTTTCCTATATTAAAAAAGTTTTATATACATTTTAGTTTTCTATTAAATTCATACCCAAATTAATTCACTTTATAAACTTTATCTAGAAATAACTGCTTTGATGAATTTGATTCTTTATCGGTAAAGAATTACTATTTAATCAATTTCATTTATTTTTGGATTTAATAAATGTTCTTTTTTTAAATAAATATTACATTTTATTAAAATCTCATTTCATTTATTTGGTTCTTATTATATTTAAAAAAAATATCCTTTCAGTAATATGAAATGTTTTTATAAATAATTGTAAACATTTACAATATAAAATTTATAAATGCTTCGTATATGTATTGCATATTTCAAGAAGTATTTCATATTATTTTAGATTTGTCTTTATTTGAATGTTTTCTACAATTAATTGGGGTTTTATATTTTTTTGAATTTTATATTAAGTTGGTATTCACATCTTTACTGTTATTATTAAATTAAGTTTTTTTTTATTTTAATTAAAATGATCTATTTTTGAAATAAGATATTCTTATTAATATATATTAAAATACATTACATTTTGATATGAAAGCGAATAAAAATTTATCTGAATATTTTGATTATTTTTAAAAAATTTTATATCAATTTTTTTATCAATAAGTAAGAGGCTGAATTTTAAAATCTATAATTGAAATTGATCGGTAAACTGTTTATTTAAACTAAGCATTAAATTTTCAAATTTCTTTTATGCATAATTTTAATTCCAAAACAAAAAACACACAATTAATAATAATAAATGTTTTGGAATTAAAATAAATGTTTATAATTAAAATTCTCGAATATAAACACAATTATTACACCATTTAAAAATATTTTTTATGATTTTTTTTTGTACTATAAGCTAAACAAATATTTTTGTGAGTTTTGAATTACCAGTTCATTCAATATTTTGTTTTTTTCTGGTACCAACAATACTTATTTTGTTTACAATTGCTGAGCAATTTTTTTCTTAAATATTAAATTTAAATTAATGCAGTTTATTTTTATACACTTAAATATGATATTAAAAATAAAATTTATTATAAATATAATATTTTGTTTTTTCTAAAATAATTATAAATTTCGTACCTAATATTATATTTGTTACATGTAATATTATAATCTTTTAGTTCTTTAATTCAACGAAGAATTAGAGTAGGTATTTGT
Source organism: Molanna angustata (assembly GCA_963576475.1). Lineage (NCBI taxonomy): Eukaryota > Metazoa > Arthropoda > Insecta > Trichoptera > Molannidae > Molanna > Molanna angustata. The sequence goes on along the minus strand of OY754985.1, from coordinate 9,818,155 downwards.
TTTTGAAAATTATATTTTACTTTCTTTAAAATTGTATTAACTTTGAATAGGACTATTTGCATATTATTTTTATGTTTCTTTACTACGATAATTTTTGTTTTGTTAATAAGTTTCCTATCAATAGTAGGTACTTAGGTATATTTTATACATTTATCTTATTATTATGATTTATATTTAAGAAGAGTTTGTAATATTTTTATGTAATCATTTTTTTTTCCAACATCTGTATCTCTCAATCGATACAGTAAGAAGTTTGTTTAGTTTTTATATAAAACCTATTAAGATTTCAATAGGTATTATTTTTCTTTGTTTATTTTGTATTTTCTTTTTCATTTAAATAAAGTCTTTATGACACATAACTATATATTTTTATTTATAAAAACCTATATACCGAGGGAAATGGCCTGCCATGTGTAGCATAGGTAAGTATATCAATTATATTTATTTATTTATTTTATTTTATTTTATTTTATTTTATTTTATTTTATTTTATTTTATTTTATTTTATTTTATTTTATTTTATTTTATTTTATTTTATTTTATTTTATTTTATTTTATTTTATTTTATTTTATTTTATTTTATTTTATTTTATTTATTTTATTTATTTTATTTATTTTATTTATTTTATTTATTTTATTTATTTTATTTATTTTATTTATTTTATTTATTTTATTTATTTTATTTATTTTATTTATTTTATTTATTTTATTTATTTTATTTATTTTATTTATTTTATTTATTTTATTTATTTTATTTATTTTATTTATTTTATTTACTTTATTTACTTTATTTTATTTATTTTATTTATTTTATTTATTTTATTTATTTCATTTATTTTATTCGTTTTATTCGTTTTATTTATTTTATTTATTTTATTTTATCATCTTAAAACAAAATTTAAAAATGTGTCTCCACTGGGAATCGAAATCATTATACATATATTTTATGTCAAAAAAGAGGGTCCGAATCGATATCATAATATTCTATTCTAAACATAATATTCTATGTCTAAATTTATTCTACTTACATATATCGAAAGGGTTGGGTTTTATTGAGTTCTATACATGTTTATTAGAGCTGAGTTATACATATTTTTTCCTATATATGTGTTTATTTTTACTACTTGCTTATTGCTAAATTAAAGTGATTGTTTTATAAAATGTGTTATGCAAATTGCGATAATTCTGCCCTCTGATACAAGGAAAATAACATATATGTAGAATCAAATGAGTTTTTTTTTTAAATAACAATACCTATTATATTGGAGTTCTACGCAAATGGAGTTGAAACAATCCACCGTAAGAGTTTGATTTGTCGCCTCCTAGTATTATAATGGCGTAATCATCGAAAACGCTCAGGCTCATTTTAGTTCATTATTAAATGGAGTTGAAACAATCCCGCCAAAGAGTTTGAATTATCGCCTCCTAATATTATAATGGTGTAACCATCGAAAGCGCTCAGACTCATTTTAATTCATTATTAAGTGGATTAAATCTTTATTATATGTGTTATTATATAATTCTTCTAAACTAAACTAAATAAGCATGCATGATTTTATTTGCATCTGTGACTAAAAGCATGATTATTCAGGATTATGCAACAAAAATTAAACTGTGAAATTTGCAAATTTGTAGCCACAGATTTGTAGAAAATGTGGTCCAAGTTTTTTTAAAAAAAATATTCTGTTGCAAAAACTAAGAGACTTATTTTTTTCCATATTTTTTAACAAACTGTCATAATTGTTGGCCTTCGTGGCTCAGTTGGTTAGGTATCTGACTGCTGATCCGAAGGTCCCGGGTTATGGAGACACAGTTTTTAATTGTATTTCCAGTCTGGATCTGTGATACGATTAATATCGTAAGTCTCGTAAGGCAACTTGTTATTGGGTGCGTGTTAAATTAATAAGTATTTGACATAGTAGGTACCTGTTAGTTAGTTGCGAGAAGTTATATAAAAATTCAAATTCATATAGTACATTACCCATTCTGAATGTTGCCTTTTATAGGTGAGGCGAGACTGATGTGTGGGCGCACACGCATGTGTCGTGCTTCCTTTGATAATGAATTTCACACCTACACATCTGTCGCTGTGGGATATGCCGTGATTGTGTGTGGTATTTTTATGTTTACTGAACCAGCTAATAACAGGCAAACGTTTGGGCAGGACAAAGTCTGTCGGGTTCGCTAGTAGGTACTTGTTTTATTTTTTAATAATATATACACTTCATAAAGGTAATAATTTTTATGTAAATGTAGCGGAACATCCCTATGATGTCCGCCCATCCTTAACATCATAGCATGGCTGCCAACGCAAGCGAAACTTATAAAAAATGATCCCTTCCTACTCTCTTCATTCGGAATTTCTCCAGCCGCCGTGGCTAGACGGTATCGCAGACTCTCCTCCACATTCTAATTATGTGTTTATTAAATATAATAAATTAATAAATTCTATGTATAATAAATATACATCAGAGTTCAATCTTTTACTGCATTAATTATCAGTTGCACCCAATTGTTTGTAGTGTATCATTATAGAGAGATGAGTTAAAATTTTACCTTTTGAACACGCATCCTTATGTAGACATATTGCCGGTATCAAATGCCAGACAACGCAGTGTAAGCAACTTGGTAGAAATGAAGATACTTATGGGAAACATTTAAATTTTCATGCTCATTGTAGTGACGATCATTTTCTTAAAAAGCTTAGATTTTGGTATAATATTATGTCGTTGTTATATTAGCTAGGTATTTTGTATGGACATTCATGGCGGCTCCTTGGTGTGAATATTACATTTTTTGAATAACTAATAACACATTTTTTTATTATTTAAAGACATTGTTTATTGTTTAAAACACAGTCATAAAATATTTTGATTCAATACTTTATATAACAAAATATAATTATGATTATTGGTCAACTAAATAAGCGCTCTTTTGTGATGTGATCACCTCAAGGGTTTTTTATTTATTAATTATACCATGATATTTCCCATTCCACATACCAACCAATCTTGCCATACTAAAAAATATCTAAAATACATTTATCTAAGTACAAATTTGACATAAAATATTAGTCAACATTCATAACATTTATTTTTTATCATAATATTCTTAAGCCGATCACGCACGAGATATTTTTTAGTCGCGACGACAATTTTTGGCGGCATGCGTTAAACTTTTAAAACATTAAGCTACAAACCAGTACAAACTGTAATATTAATAATTTTATCTAAAATTAAAAAAAAGGAAATGTCAAAAGTATCTTCACAATGACAAACTATTGAGCTACTTTTTTACGTGATTAATTACTTTAAATTTATAAATATTTAATAATATATTTCTTATATAGACAAATTATCTTTTATTTTATTTACATTTCTTAACGAATATTTTTAAAATAAAGGTACCTACCTACATAATATATAAATAAGTCAAGCAGTGCAAGTCAGGCTTAAATATTAATAAACTATAGTTAATTAAAATATATTTTTTTTCTGCATTCAATATAAAGTCTAAACTATAATTATTTAGATTTATCACTGAACAATAAAAAGCACTTAGGTATATACCTACATGGAAATACTAAACTGTTTTGTATAAGTACCTACCTACATAACCATTTGGGGTTTATTCGAAATTACTAAATACATTTAATATTTACATATTTCCTATTATTTATGCATAATTATCTTAACTTACATAGTTACTTATTTAATCTAAGTAATTAATAATTAACCTTGTTTTCTTTCAAATATAATTTTTTGATAACATATATTTAATAATATTAATTATTATTAAAAAAATTTTAATGCCTTGTGAGTACGGAATCGGAATGCAAATAATTTGCTGTTTTAATTTTAACGCGTCATTATAGCTTCAGAGAAATAAATTTATGCAGCTTTCTATTTAAAATTTATTTTTTGACAATTTGCGACTCGATTCTCTGTTTTTTTTTTCTTAAAAATTAAGGTACATTGGACCCTGTTATGATTATTATGAACATTTTTTAACAATATTCTTAATAAAAATTAATTTATTCTACGTACTTGATTATGTAGCATAATACCACCCTAAAAATATTTTTAATTTAATTTTACACACTATTTATACAAGAGAAGATTGAACTCAAAATATAATACCAAATAATACATTTTAAAATAGTTGTATACATTTTTTAAAAATAAGAAATACATTTTAATTTTAAATTTGATATCTTTGTCGTGAATAAAGCATACAGAAATAAATACATATTTGAAATTAAATACATGTATGTGGATATTATATTTTTATATGCCTACAATTGATTTTACAATTCCCAAATAATAAACATATAAGTCAAAATACTGTCAACATCGAATTAAATATATAAAATGCATTCCTAGATATGTTTTTAAAATAACATATATACATTTTCAAAATGCCCAAATATGTTATAAAAATATATAAAAAAAAACAACGAATTTTATGAGACTAGGTGCCGTTTTATAATACTAAGTAAAATATTAAAGTTAAATATATAATTATATTATAATTTAAAAAAATAATTAAACGTAGGTATAGTATTTATTATTTTAAATAATTTTACTTTCCTATAATTAATTTGATATATGAATAAAAATATACTGCATAATTCGTTGTTTGGAAACCACATAAAAATATATTATACATACATTCACTTTCATTTCAGTTATTCGTGATTATTTTAATAATTGAAACAGTTGACCTAAATCGCAAAATTATGTAATGACGTCCCATAAATACAAAATTCAAAAATTTACAATTTAAATCATAAATTGTAAAATCATATTTTTTCAAACAATCATTTTTGAATTTTCAAATGTGTACTCACAATAATAAAAATGAAATCACATCAACTAACATTTTCTCATGATCACAAAATTAAACTTAATGAAACTATACTGATGTTTAGGTTTTATTTATAGGTAATTATTATTATTTTATACACACTGGAAATCATCTCTTTAAGCTTGAATTCTAAATAAAATTATCTCCTTTTTTATCGGTTGTCAAATATTAAATAAAATTAAAACTAAATACGTATTGGTACGTTCAGTAGCTAGTGCGGGGTTAGTTCCCTTTTCAGTCATACAATCAATCATCAACAAAAATGGAATTATCGTCTACAAGTCTGGAGTTTGAGTCTTCCTCCTGACGTATCTGGCAAAGTAGTCTGGTCTCCAGCATTTGCAGGATCCGGGAACGAGGAACCAGTCATAATAAAGACGAACCTGGAAATAAAATTAATCAAGATGAGAATGTTGATAAAAAGCATTCCGAAATTCTAAAGCTATTCCAATAGTTAAGTAGAAATAACATTTATGCGCAATGATTTCTGACTTTAATTTTTATTATTTCGATATTTAACATATACAATAAAAAACATAGGTACATATAATTACACAGTACAAATTATATTTTTTTAATAACATATATATTTAAACATATTTTAGTTACCAGAGTGCATGCACTCGAGTGAGAAGGAGAAATTATGTGTTTTATTTATTTTGCCTAATTATTTTTTTTAAATCATGAATTTATATGACAAGTTTTCAAGTGATTGGTTCTTTTTTAGGCTGGATGAAAAATAAATGTTGTTTAAATAAAGCGAATCATAATTAATAGTGACGTGTGGTTTAAATGATGTGTATAAAATTGTTTAAAATGTGCCGTAAAGTGAACTCCAGAAATACCTAATAATGTTACTTTTATTTGTCAAAAATTCATACCCATACTGGTATGTCGCACTGTCGCGCGTTTGCGTTGTTTAGTGCTACACTATAATAGTGTAACGCCAGTTTTACAATTATGTGTTTTTGGTTGTTTAAAATAACTCTTCAATTTAATATTTAATCATTTGTTTGATCAATATTGTAAGAGCCGTGCGCTTGGCTTACCTGGAAGCATCCGAGTTCATCGTGCCCATCACAATGAGGTGGTTTGTCAGTTGTGATTGGTGTATCATCAGGAGATGCTTGTAGTCCAGCCCTCTTCTGCAAATACTGCTGATATGCCTAAAATCAAGAAAACATCCAATCAAACGGAAGGAAATCTTTGATATCTTCAAGGAACTCCATGGATAATACTCAAGAAATAAGAAGGAATAATAATAACGAAAGGGAAAAAGTACCAAATCCTGCAGTTTGTAATCCAGGGAAGGAAAGAAGGGAGAAGAGAACCAGGACGACGAAGAATTTCATGGCTCTGTAACCTGGAACAGTGATTCAGAAAAAATACCTACTACATCAATGTAATAAAGAGGAGATAGCTCTGATGTGATCGCCAACTTTCGTAGAGACGACACGTGTGAAGAAAAAGAAGAATGGGAAATGTGGATTTTACTCTGAAATCGATGCTGGTCAAGACAGTATATTGAAAAATGAATTATTTTATATCAAAACTCAAAGTTCCGCTGAGCATTCAATGATTTAACAATTTATGTTAGTAAATCTATCATAATAGGTGAGTGCCACTTTCAAGCTCCTTCAAATATATAGGTCATTTGTATCTTATTGATCATCAATCATGGCACTCCATCTGTCAATTTTAATACTTTCATTGGAGCTGTGTAATGTCTCTGTTGGTAATTCAGCTCCCTTACAACTCTCATCTATTCCCTTATCTTTTTAAGATGTTACTTATTTTCACATTACGGTCTGAGTTCTCAGCTTTTTCTATATCACATAATTTTGATACAATTTGAAAGGTTCAAGAAATTTTAGAGAAAATATTTATGTCAATTCAGTGATGAAATGTCATACCTGGAAATCATGAACTGGTGGTGGAGTTGTGGCTTCAGACGGAAGCGGTGGACGCTGTTTCACAGATCCTGGAGCAGGTGCTGCCAATACTGCCCTCGGATAATGCAGCTCAGCCACGAGTAAGGACACCCAACGAGGTGAACTCAAGCAGCCACCTTCGAGGTAGTGACACCTGGACTGCATACACCTGGAATAAAATTGTTTTAAAAATCGACATAAATACCTACAGGCAAATAAATTGTTACGGCTGTATCTATCTGACTGGAATTTTGAACAATGTTGATTTTTTCAAAACAATAACGAAAGTATAAAATATTGGGACAAGTGACCCTTATATAATAGATATTTAAAACACGTTTTCATGTTAGTTTGTGCTGAAAATATCCTGCAAATATTTGCAAACTCCAAATCCTTATTTTGTTACAACTGCAGTGGCAAGTTTATTTAAAAAAGTAGATTATTAAAATATATGTTTACCGTGTTACTTCAATGGTTTGAGTAAAATATCCTTCATAAGGAATTTGCACCACGTATCTCCATACTCCTTGGTAGTTCTTGGCAAATACTGGAGTGGCATATTCCACCTAAAACCCAGATATAATAAACTCAGGTAAAAACAATATATTTTAACTTTAAAAGAAAATGCGACAAAAATACTATAACGACACTTAGATCATAATTAGGATGTGGGTATTGATTGTACCTACTTATGTTTGTACTTCAACCTTTACTATCAACCTTTGTACTATCCTTTTAACCTTTTTACTTATTTTAACCTTTTGACTATCTTAACCTCCCTACAGTGACAGACAATAATATTGCATAGGTCTAATTCCGTGAGATTAATCGCTAAGCAAAACCTCGTTAAGCAAGCGATCGATGTCCAGTAAGTGTTATCACAACTAAGACACACACTTCCATAGGAAGACTTCGTAAGATGTAAGTCTGGCAATCACCCCTAATATTCAAGAAACTCTGATTAATTTCTTCATCTTGGAACCCAATGAAGAGAACAAAGGTATTATTACACCTTCATAAAAAAACTTTATATGAACACGATTTGAGAATATCAATGTGTTGAATGCTGCTTTTTGGACACCTTCCATTTACATGTCTGTATCCATAAAGAAGCTCTTATAAATCTAATAGGTTGATAAAGACTTTAACCTTTGCTGGACATGGAGTAGGTGGACCTTCGTATCTCGGCGGTCCGTCTTTCTGTGCTCCAGTTTGTGCTGGTGGTTCATCTCTTCTTTCAGCGTTGGCGCCGTTGGGATCTCTAGCAGTATTGCTTTCACCGTTGATGGCTCGATACAGCATACAGAACCTAAGAAATATAATATTATATTAACGACGTTTGACTACATCATCTATGTACATTTATCTTCACGAGGTTATATGCAAAATGTGGTTTAACTTATGAAAATAAGCATAATATTTCAAATAGTTTTGATATAAATCACAATATAAAGTAAATTTGTTAATCGTGTTTCGTAGGTGTGAGAAATGTTGTAAATTGGCATGTTAGTTGCCAAAAGGCAATTTATTCAAGCCAACCATAGCTTATAATATCGTCTGTACCTACTCAAATTCAAATTTGCCAATATTTCCTCTCATAGCCTGAATGTACTGTCTAAAAACCATAGAGGTCTATATTCTTTAAGAATATAGACCTCTGTAATACGTTAATTTTTAGATTCAAATCATCAGTAATTAAGTCCCTGAATGCCTCTGTGGCTTCTGGTGAGTATTGTATTTGCAAGCTTTCCTCTTTTTCTTTCTGTCCAATTCCTAATTTCCTTTCCATTCTTTCCCCTATATTATAACAGATATTACAATTTACACAAAATTGATTATTTCTGTAAACTTAATTGGTCCACTAATGGAGTGTTATATTATTAATGTTTAATTTGTTATTTAGACTGTATGTTTACAAAAAAAAAAAAAAAATAGTACACCCTCAATACCAATACTCCACACATCCTCTTACATTTTCTCGTTCACAATTCACGTAGTCCGACTGTGGAACTAATTACCTAACAGTGAAAGAGAAGCTCCTGGCTTGATGGTTTTCAAAAAGCTTCTGAAGTCACACTTATTATCCACACACCTTTGATTCCTTTATCCCTCTGCCTTTCCCATCCCATCCATTTTCCATTGGACAATTTCATTATTATTTTTAAAGTGTGATTACTAGTGTGGTTGACTGATAGAAATTGCCTACGGGCAGTAATTATTGTTGTTGACAGTTATTATTGTATTTTTCTTCTTTTTTGATAAATTTTATTTCGCTTTGTTTTATTGTATTTGTTATTGTTTTGTTATTATTATTTTGTTTTCCCTGTTAAACAGATAGATATTTCCTGTTGGTTTGTATTGTATCACATCATTGCACCGTCTCCAAGTTGCGAGATATTTAAATTATTTCCAAAGAACCTTTTTTTTCGACACACAGCATTAACAAGAATTGAAAGAGAAATAGTTATCAATCTCTCCCTCTGCTAGATATTTTCGCTTCAGTTTTGAAAAACATGATGTCATTGCTACAACACACTTCGTTTTCTAACAAGATACTGACCAAGTAAGTGTGTATAATATAACTTACACTCCACCTCCGTCACAAAACTTTCTTCCTTGTCTGACTGCATCAATATCTCTGTGTTCAGGACCATCATTCTCTGGAAGAGGTGCTTCTCTCTTCTCTCGTTCCCCTTGATAATGGTCAATGCTGAAACAATAAGGTAAACGACCAAAAATAAACACATAACCATTGATTATCAATTAAGTAAACACAAAATAAAATGAGGACAGACTTTTGCATATTTTTTGTCAACAAATAAATTTTTCGATACTGATTTTAATTTTTAAATTCTGTCCCAACTTTTTTCTCAAAATAACCATTTTACATAATTTATAAAGTTTAATTAAGTTGATTGTTAAATCATGATTTGAAATGTATATTTTTATAGTTTAAATTGTTTTTACATAGAAAACAAGTAAAAACAGTGAAGTATTATTGTTACATCTAACCGAATAAAATTAAAATTCTTAACGCTCAGTCGGAAACGCATAGCTTTGTTTTCTTTATATGAAATACACCTATGCACATTTACTATGCATTATAATCGGGAATACACAAATTCTGAAAGTTTCAGAGCAGAAAGTTTCAGTACAGACAGACAAGTGAAGTTAAAGATAAGGGTGTAAAAAATAACTTATGAATAAGGTCACAGATATGCTAGTAAATAACTGTCATTCTTCTAAACCTGATCATCTAAATAGTATAAATCAAGGAATATTAAATTTTTTACCATTAATAGATATGTTTGATAATTAACGCGTTTCGCTCAAAAAGCATCTACAGAATCGAGAATGGAGAATACAGTTATTCAATATAGCTAATTGATAGTGGAATTCCATCAAGAATTGTCTGTAAAAAATGGATTGATAAGAATATCCAATTTGGGAAAACAAACTAATGACTATATCTTCGCAATCAAAGAAATTTGTGATATCCAAGATGTTATCAGATGGGGAAGACTAAGAATGAGGTATTGGAGAGATCATGCGGAGAGAATGGTAACCTAAAGACTACGATACCTTATGCAACATGGAAAATCAGAGGGAAGATGGATGCCTGGAAGGCTCCTCTAAAAATAGAAATACAGCTAGGAGTTCACATAATAAGAGGCAGACATCTCTGTGTAAACAGACTCTAGTGTTTTTCGACTAGTATGTGAAAAAGAAAAATATTTGCAATTAATCAACAAAGCATCAATGTGAACAAATAAAACAATTAAATTATATAATCATTCATCTTGGAGTTACCGACGGTTAATTTTGAATTTTATAATGACAGATTTATAAACATATACTTCAAATAACAGCATAGTTACTTACTCATTGTGTCCAAAGGTATCCAATGCTTCTTCGGAGCCAGTCTGAAGTTGTGCCACTCTTGGAAGGGTGTCATCAGCTCTCAGGATCGGAAGCGTTCTCGATAGAAACTTCAAGGTTAGGTTTCTAATCAGCTCACTGGAAATAATAATCCATAGTTATTCATTGAGCTTATATTTTATCATTATACACATAATAAATGTTTTGTTTCATATATGGGTTCTATGCGATGTTGATCTGTAGGTAGTTGTCTTGAGTTTAAAATTAATCATTATATCATGAATTTACTTGGAGTCGATCAAAAAACAAGAAACATCTCTTCGGAGACAAATATACTCAAAGATGTTTGACCTTTTTAAAAAGACCTGTGCAGAACTTGGTTTGGAAAATAGGTCCTAGAAATTAACAGGTCCACAATATTTATAATATACCCAACATCGTACGATTAATTATATAATAGAGGCTGCGATGGGCGGGGTATATAGCAGAAATAATTAGTAAGGAAAGAATGCAAAAAAAAACTGTTCACACAAAGCCCGAAGATAGTCGTAGCGACTCATAGCGTTGGTATATATAGATCGAGGGATATGGCAATGAATGCTGGAGAAGACCATGGTAAACAACGAGTTATATAACGGGTTGAAGTGTCCAAAACGAGATGATCACAAAATTTGTTTGACCGTCTTTAATGCTTTGAACAATCAAGCACCGTAATACATTCAAGAGCTGTGTCAGAGAAGAGTGCGCTCTGGGAGGTATCTCACACTCAGGTCTGGATCACAGAATAACTTATTCCTAAAGGAGTTGGACAGAGTTGACAAAGTGACTTACTATGACCGGTGCTTTGGTGTGAGCGGTCCAATTAAGTGGAATGCACTGCCTCCAGATGTTCGCAGTGCTCAAAGCAAGAAACTTTCACTAAAGCACTGACAACCGTTTTGCTTAAATAAACTATCAGCGTCCTTGGAATGATCTTGAATCATTAAACGGCGCTGTATCAAATCCCCTATTAAAAAATAATATTATATAGGATTGAGGAATGAACTTATTAACTTGTGTGTATGATTGACTGGTAAAAGTCTAACACATTGTTTTAAACAGTAAAAAGGATTTTAGTGTATTATCACGCATTTCTCTTTGTTAAAAATATGAAAAAAGTTCTTACAATGGATATGGTTGTCCATTGTTTCCCTGCCCCATTGGATTCCTCGGAATCAGTCCTCTGTTGAGATCACCGCACAAATTGTGTGGAGATGCTCCCAGCCTCTCTAGTAACCCTGGGCAATCAGACTGGATGTGTCTGTAAGGTGGAGGCCGAACCCTGTAAACAAAAAATTACCATTATTGATGAGTTGGTTCATGATAAAATTTAATTTCCTTATTCTCAGACAAATCTCAGACGAGATGGAGTCATCTAGTTAAGTCTGCATTGGAGTCTAGTGACTGGCACTCTGCGTTCTGCCCAGAATAGATTTGCATGGAGATGGGCCACACAAAGTATGATTGATTTCAACCTCAGTCACGAGGATAAGTACGAGAAAAGAATTGGTTAATTAGTTATCTTTCTGTTGTTTGAGTTAACCAATTTATCTATTAGGTATTTTGGAAAAAAAAATTATATATAAATTAATCTAATAACTCACTCAGACGATTTTTTTTATTCTTACCTTGGAGGCATAGCATTTGGCGATTCCACGAAGGCATAGTATCCCTCTGGTGGATTTTCTGATGTAACTTCTGCATTCTGTGCCAGAGAAACTACAAAAGTCCCAATAAACTGAAACAAATATAAATCATTTAGTTTCATTTAGACATATTGATAATGTTGATACATCTAGGTGAAAACATTTGGTCGTAGTAAATTCAATCTGAAAAAATAGTGTGTTCTATTTTATTAGTTAATTTTAAATAAAATAGATAGATTTATTACATATAACTTTGAATTTGACAGACTATTTGTAGCATTTATCTGGTTAATGTGGATGAGACTATGAAAAGATGATTGAATCAATAAAAGAGAAATGGCTTGCTGGTTTACTTATATGTTTTCTAAACTGTTTTTCGTTCCTTGTAAATCTTGTTAATTACGATTATTGATTTTTTTTTCTCAAATTTCATCTTTAATTTGGATAGGATAATTTGCAGAGCGACAAGTTCCTTTGTATAATTAACAAGTGTAAATCGAATATTTTTTTAATTGCATATACGCAATCATTGGATTTTTCCACTTTCAATAAGAAGGCATAATTGGTGAACGTTGTGCAAGCGCATAAAGTGATCACGTAAACCAGCCGATGACAGGTCGTAAGCCCTGTAGGTGCCATGACTTCCTTATTCTTCTACAATATCCCAACTTCGTCTCTATTGAGATGTTGAAAAAATGTTTGTCAATAAAAATATTAACAAGTGTCTAAATCATTTTCACAATTCATCAGGATCTTTAAATGGTATAAGAATTGAATCTATCAAGGGCTGTATGTATGTGAACCGTTTTGATATGTTTCCAAATGAAAATGATCTTATTTTCCAATCGATTGAGCGTGTAGTCGAAAATCGTTCATCGAGCATTAAATCGTGTTCAATTTGTACAATAAAACTATGGAATATTACAATTAAGACGCTGTCAATAGCTAAGATCAAAAAGTAGAAAAGGCTTTTCTTGTTGTGAGTCAGCGTGTTACTTTTGGCCAGCTGATCTTGTAACTGGTAACCCAGAAACCAGGCCATGTGACGTTCAAGTCAAAACATACCTAGAACTACGCTACTCCTCATTGTTCGACGATGCAAGAAAACACAAAAGTCAAGTTCTTCAGTGAGGTTCGGTTTGCATGACCAGCACACCGGCACATTGGCACATTAGGTATTCTTCATTCGGATGAGTATTCAAATGTTGACGATTCATCTCATTCTTTAGAAATTTCTAATCACCAATCTGATTATCTAGTCGTGACATCAAAAGGCCCTCAAATTCATAGAATTTGGGACAAGGTATGGGTTGATTCAACGCCGTGTATTGTGATAAGCCGTTTGCCGACTGAGCGGAAGAGAAAATAATATTTGATCTAAAATAAGATTTGAAAATAATATTTGATATAAAATAAGATTTGAACTTCCCGTTGATACTCGAACCTTACCATCATTTTTCTCTTTTAAACAGCGGGTGAAACTCTGATGTCTCTCTTCCCTCCCTGCTTCATTTTCCTCCTTACCACTATCTCCGCCCCTTCCTTTTTTCCCCTTCCCATCCCCCCTAAATGCATATTATGTGTGTATGTATGTATGTGTGTGTATATGTATATATGTTCTTATATATTTTTATACTAGATTTTATGTCCCGCCGTTGGCCAAGAATGTAAAATTGTGAAGAAATAAGCAATCGTTTTTTATAATATTGTCACCCAATTATTTTGCAATATCGGACTATGAAAAGTGGTTTGAAATTTGATTGAGTTTAAGCATTGTAAAATGTTCAAGTGATGGCCACAACCCATTCTTTTTTATATATTGCTATAAAGTGTGAATGAAGTATAATATAGAATTTCTGCACGCATGGACTATGCGAAATGGTTTTAAATATATGACTGTTTATCAACGTTGTAAAGAGATTGGTTTGGCCACAACCCCCATTTTTAAATATTATCATCGAAAACAAATTGTAATATGTACCTATTGAAAATTTAGTAATTTTGGATGTTGGGATGTGGTTAAAATTTGATTAAATAATGTTCTGAAAAGATCTAGTGTTGGTCACATCCCATTCGTTTTTATATTTTTTCATCAAGTGTGCATTATATTTTTGCACAATTAGACTGATAGAATTAAAATTGACACAAAAGTCTACATTAACTAAGAAGAAGAAGACTTAAACTATAGTAAATAGTTTTTAATTTGAATATAAACGTTGTGAAGAGTTCAGTTATGGCCACAACCCCCATTCTTTAAATATCGTCAACGAAATCAAATATGAAGGTGTTGAAAATTATTCAAAATAGGATGATATAAATGGTTTAAATTTGATTAAACAAAAGTATTGAAAATATTCTAGTGCAGGTTACATCGTCACATCCCACATCCCATTCATTTTTACATATGTATTTTCATCAAGTGTGCATATCGTTAATAATATTTCTGCACAATAGACTATTAGACTTAAAACTAACCCAAAAGTCTAAATGAAAAAGAGAAGAATAAGTATAAGACTATAAGAAATAGTTTGTATAAAAAACTATCCCAATGGTCTACATAAAATAAGAAAACATACACAAAATAGAAGAATTAGACTATTGGAAATAGATTGTATAAAAACTGACTAAAAGGTCTTCATAAAAAAAGAAGATTAATCTATAGGAAATAGTTTTGTATAAAATTCTCCAAAGAAAACGAAGAAAAAGACTAAAGGAAATAGTTTGTGTAAAAACTGTAAAGTCTATATAAAATTAAGAAGAAAAAGAATTAGACTCCATGAACCGTCGCTTCAGACCCTTCAGTACCTCCCGTCCCTTCAATCCATCATTACGTCCCTTCCAATCAGGCCCTTCAGTACCTCCCGTCCCTTCAGGCCCTTTTATACCTCCCATCCCTTCAGGCCCTTTAGTGCATCCCTTACCTTCATTACATCCCGTCCCTTCAGTCGCTTAAGAAATGTTTAAATCCAGAAACCATCCTGGAAGAACCGCGAAGAGATGAAAGGACCTTCTTTTCCCAGGATACTCCACCTTCAAAGGTAAAATGACTAAATACACGAAGAAGAAGAAGAAAAAAGTTTAAATCCAGATACCTGCGAAGATATGGAAGGAAAATTGGACCTTCTTCTCCCAGGATAGTCCACCTTCATAGTTAAAATGACCAAATACACGATTAAGAAGAAGAAGAAGAAAAAAGTTTAAATCCAGAAATCTGCGAAGAGATGGATGGACAGTTGGACCTTCTTCTCTCAGGATACTCCAACTTCATAGGTAAAATGACCAAATACACGACGAATAAGAAGAATTAAAGAAGAAGAAAGTTTAAATCCAGAAACCTGCGAAGAGTTGGAAGGAAAATTGGACCTTCTTCTCCCAGGATAGTTCATCTTCATAGGTTAGATGACCAAATACACGACGAAGAAAAAGAAGAAAAAAGTTTATATGCAGAACCCGTCCTGGAAGACCTGTGAAGAGATGGAAGGACAGTTGGACCTTCTTCTCCCAGAATACTGCAACTTCATATGTAAAATGACCAAATACACGAAGAAGAAGAAGAAGAAAAAAGTTTAAATCCAAAAACCGTCCTGGAAGACCTGCGAAGAGATGGAGGGACAGTCGGACATTCTTTTCCCAGGATATTCCCCCTTCATAGGTAAAATGACCAAATACACGAGGAAGAAGAAGAATAAAAAAAAAGTTTAAATCCAGAAACCATCCCGGGCATACGCTCGACAATTCACCAAAGTTTCATTGTAATCGGACAAACGGTTTAGGAGCACATAGCATATATGCATCCATTCATACATACATAAATAAATAAATAAAATAATTTTCCTATAGGAAATCAGTATATTGTTGATTTGTAAGTAAAAAGTATTAGGTAGGTACCTACGTACAACAATGTTCTAAATAAATTCGATTCATAAAATTATTTGAATATCACATTCTTTCTGTAACCATAGTAACCGTAAATTCGAACACGTAAGTAATATCAAATGGTTCGGATACATTTTTTGAATATGTAGGTACCTACATTTGTTTGTTCGAAGCCACAAAAACGAAAATTGTCCGAAATATCAAATATTATATACAAATTATGCAATTTTATTATGCCTATATCTTTACTAATAATTAACAGACTTTTACAATATATGTCTTATAACTTGCTGTAATATCTTGTGTTTCATTTTATTATTTCACTAGCTTTTATGTCCCGCCGTTGGCCAAGAATGTAAAATTGTGAAAGAAAAAGCAATCGTTTTTATAATATTGTCACCCAATTATTTTGCAATATCAGACTATAAAAAGTGGTTTGAAATTTGATTGAGTTTAAGTATTGTAAAATGTTCAAGTGATGGCCACAACCCATTCTTTTTTATAAGTGTGAATGAAGTATAATATTTATACAATTTCTGCTCGCATGGACTATGCGTAATGGTTTTAAATATGACTGTTTATCAACGTTGTAAAGAGATTGGTTTGGCCACAACCCCCATTTTTAAATATTATCATCGAAAACAAATTGTAATGTGTACCTATTGAAAATTTAGTAATTTTCGATGTTGGGATGTGGTTAAAATTTGATTAAATAATGTTCTGAAAAGATCTAGTATTGGTCACATCCCATTCGTTTTTATATTTTTTCATCAAGTGTGCATTATATTTTTGCTCAATTTGACTGAAAGTCTTCATTAACGAAGAAGAAGAAGACTTGAACTATAGTAAATAGTTTTTAATTTGAATATAAATGTTGTGAAGAGTTCAGTAATGGCCACAACCCCCATTCTTTAAATATTAGGTGTTGAAAATTATTCAAAATAGGATGATATAAATGGTTTAAATTTAATTAAACAAAAGTATTGAAAAGATTCTAGTGCAGGTTATATCGTCACATCCCATTCATTTCATATGTATTTTCATCAAGTGTGCATATCGTTAATAATATTTCTGCACAATAGACTATTAGACTTAAAACTAACCCAAAAGACTAAATAAAAAAGAGAAAAATAAGTATAAGACTATAAGAAATAGTTTGTATAAAAAACTATTCCAATGGTCTACATAAAATAAGTAAAAATACATATACCTAATAGAAGAATTAGACTATTGGAAATAGATTGTATAAAAGCTCACCCAAAGGTCTACAAAAAAGAAGAAGAAGAATATTTAGACTATTGGAAATAGTTTGTATAAATACTGACCAAAAGGTCTACATAAAAGAAAATGAATAAGACTATTGGAAATAGTTTGTATTAAAACTCTCCCAAAAGTCTACGTACTTAAATGAAGAAGAATAATAATTAGACTAAAGGAAATAATTTTTATAAAAAAATGACCCAAATGTATACATAAAAGAAGAAGAAGATGATTTAGACAATAGGAAATAGTTTGTATAAAAACTGCCCTAAAGGTCTACATAAAATTAAGAAGAAAAAGAATTAGACTCCAGGACCCGCCGCTTCAGGCCCTTCAGTACCTCCCGTCCCTTTAATCCCTCATTACGTCCCTTCCCATCAGGCCCTTCAGTACCTTCCGTCCCTTCAGGCAGTTTTATACCTCCCGTCCCTTCAGGCCCTTTAGTGCCTCCCTTCCCTTCATTACATCCCGTCCCATCAGTCGGTTAAGAAAAGTTTAAATCCAGAAACCATCCTGGAAGAACCGCGAAGAGATGAAAGAACCTTCTTTTCCCAGGATGCTCTACTTAATAGGTAAAATGACTAAATACACGAAGAAGAAGAAAAAAGTTTAAACCCAGATACCTGCGAAGAGATGGAAGGACAGTTGGACCTTCTTCTCCCAGGATTCTCCAACTTCATAGGTAAAATGAGCAAAATACACGATGAAGAAGAAGAAGAAGAAGAAATAAGTTTAAATCCAGATACCTGCGAAGAGATGGAAGGAAAATTGGACATTCTTCTCCCAGGTTAGTCCACCTTCAAAGGTAAAATGACCAAATAGACGATGAAGAAGAAGAAGAAAAAAGTTTAAATCCAGAAACCTGCGAAGAGATGGAAGGAAAATTGGACCTTCATCTCCCAGGATAGTTCATCTTCATAGGTAAGATGACCAAGTACACGTTGAAGAAAAAGAAGAAAAAAGTTTATATGCAGAACCCGTCCTGGAAGACCTGTGAAGAGATGGAGGGACAGTCGGACCTTCTTTTCCCAGGATACTCCCCCTTCATAGGTAAAACGACCAAATACACGAAGAAGAAGAAGAATAAGAAAAAAGTTTAAATCCAAAAACCATCCTGGGCATACGCTCGACAATAGGCATGATGACTAATTTTGAAAAACTATCTCACGATGTTTTTACGCATTCACTGTTTTCAAATATATATACATTTCTACATAAAATAAAGGTTTAGTAGCAAAAATCGCCATTTTAAAATCAAATTTGACATTTACGCCAAAAAAAGCTTGTAGTATCATGGCGGCTGCCGACCCTGACGGTGACGTCATGGTATCGTAAACTGCATATCACTACTATATGTAATATATGTGTTCTAAGACGATTTGTGTGTTTATAATCAATTCAAAAGTGCATAAGTGTTGTGCGGTCCCTAAATGTACAAACACGACGAAAAAAACACCTACTGAGGTATTTGTTTTCGTCCCACGCGAAAAAAAAGAGAAATAAGTGATTAAATTTCGCACGGCGAGACACATGTGAATTTTATTAAGTACGCGTTTACAATGAAGTACAGTATTTGTTCCCCCACTTTTAGCTCTCAATAATATAATATTTACCATTATTTAGGCAATAAGCATATAAAGAACTTCATTAATGTCCAAACGTCAAAATAGGCCATCATAAGTTTCCCGCGTATGTTTTTAGCTTATGAACACATAATGTAGAGAGAAGAAGGAGCATATTTTATCGATTTTCGAGATGTAAGTTGTATTTAAATTACAGATAAATAAAGTACTTATATGTACTTATTATTAAGTTTTTACGTTTCGAAATTCTGATGAACAAAAGTCTTTGTTCGACGCAAAGAAATATCCGACCATCAAAAGTTCCATTCTAGTTAAGAGTAGTTAAGACAGGCAGAAAAATAACTACTATGGCTGCTATTGCTAAAAATAACGATAGCAGATAAATATAGCTTGTTATGAACACAATACAAATAACGAGCGCTATGTAATAATTCGTATGCTGCTAAAATTGTAACGATGTTTTAAAACGCATGCTTCGCGTAATCGCCGTCGTTTCGCAAATCGCTTCATTGCATGAAAAAAATATAGCTTGCTAGTTTAGTTTGGCAGTGACCAGCATCATAACATGTCGAACGTTCGTCAGCTCACCATCGCGTGACAAAATTGTAGAATACTAAAACTAAATTAGTTTACCATACGTTGCGAGCGTTCATTATTTATTTATTTATTCAATAAAAACTAAGTTACATACAAAATACAATTAACATAGGCCCGATATTACAGTCGGCCCTCAACTCATTGAGTTTGCCAAACTCAAGATTAATGTTAAGGGGAGATTGAATCCATTTCCGTATTACAGTGCAATATGACATGTCAGTTACTAAATCTTCAATTATAGACATATTTCACTTTTTCTGTGGTTATTATCTGTCAAATTTAAATAACCTCAAATAATACGAAATACAAAACGGGACGCTACGACTTTAAATACCATTGTTTTATTATCCAACATGGTAAATTTAATTTTTTTCACCAAAATAATGCTTTTAAATGCCCGTGTTCGTTTCAATACGGCTGTCAGTTTGTTTTGTTGTGTGGCGCCACCTTCGATACAACACTGAAACTACACACGTTGCCTAACGCCTCTAGTGATAGAAACTGAAACTACACGAGTTGCCTAGCAAATGACAGTTGACTCACAGTTAAGTACTTAATCTGCCAGAAACGTTGAGTTAAATATTTGTCGTTTTAGTGACGTATTTGAGGGAAGATTAGGTCTAAGCGGACACTGTAATACGCTATATTTTTGTAAAACTTGAGTTTAGCTCTTAAACTGACACTGTAATACCGGCCCATAGTGTCCCCCGATAGGTAGGCGTGTATCTAGGTAAATTGAAACTATTTGCTTTGATGAATACTTGTTCCATTTATATTTAATTTGTTTTAGTTTTAAGTATCTAATTAAAATATTAATATATCGATAACACCAAAATAAACATAGTCCAGACCGACAATTAATGCGTATATTGTATTGAAGACTATCAGAAGAATTGACGCGACCATACTATGACGTCGTGCGCTCTGATTGTTTTTTCTCATAAAATGGCGGACTCACACATTTTGTATTTTTATATTTATAATATTATTATTATTCACTCCTATAAATTAAAAAAAAAACATTTTTTAAATCTTTATAACCTATTTTATTTTTTAAAATCATAATTTCAATGATTTTTTTTTTACAGTCATCACACCTATTACATATTTTAATATATTAATCATAATATGTATATGAATCATAACAGTTATCCCATATGTATATTAGATTCATCATAATACATTGTGTATTTCCATTTCAACCTCATGTAACACTGTACAACTCCCACAAACAATATAATTACATCATTTTATTTTATAATCAAGCAATGAAAGCCACCAAGTTATTTATTTCTGAAACGTTAAATATTCTCCACCACGTTACAATACTCGGTGCGTGTTATAACAGATGCGTCAACGATTCAATAGAGCGGATAGCGATATTATTTGGTTTATTGTCCCAAATAAACCAAATAAATCAATAAATAAAAATAGCATGTTAAAAATAAGCAGCATATTCCATATAGCTTGTTATGAAAAAAATAGCCATTTCGAACAACACAACAGTTGACAGTAACAAACACAATTGACAGTGACAATATGGTGACGTCATGCGCTCTGATTGGTGTTTCACATAAAATGGCGGACAAACATATTTTGTATTTTTATTTTAATAATATTAATATTATTCGCTCTTTTAAAATGAAAATAAATATATTTTTTCAAATCTTTATAACATATTTTATCTAATAAAATCATAATTTCAATGATTTTTTCTTACTGTCATCACGCCTATTCACCAAAGTTTCATTATAATCGGACAAACGGTTGATAAATAAATAAATAAAATAATTTTCCTATAGGAAATCAGTATAGGTATATTATTGTTGATTTGTAAGTAAATAGTATTAGGTAGGTACCTACCTACAACAAACTTCTAAATAAATTCGATTCCTAACAAATTTTATTTGAATATCACATTCTTTCTGTAGCCATGGAAACGATTCGAACACATATGTAAGTAATATCGAATGGTTCGGATACATTTTTTGAATATGTAGGTACCTACATTGGTTTGTTCGATGCCATAAAAATGAAAATAGGCGTGATGACAGTAAGAAAAAATCATTGAAATTATGATTTTATAAAATAAAATATGTTATAAAGATTTGAAAAAATATATTTATTTTCATTTTAAAAGAGCGAATAATATTAATATTATTAAAATAAAAATACAAAATATGTTTGTCCGCCATTTTATGTGAAACACCAATCAGAGCGCATGACGTCACCATATTGTTACTGTCAATTGTGTTTGTTACTGTCAACTGTAGTGTTGTTCGAAATGGCTATTTTTTTCATAACAAGCTATATGGAATATGCTGCTTATTTTTAACATGCTATTTTTATTTATTGATTTATTTGGTTTATTTGGGACGATAAACCAAATAATATCGCTATCCGCTCTATTGAATCGTTGACGCATCTGTTATAACACGCACCGAGTATTGTGAATATTTAACGTTTCAGAAATAAATAACTTGGTGGCTTTCATTGCTTGATTATAAAATAAAATGATGTTATTATATTGTTTGTGGGAGTTGTACAGTGTTACATGAGGTTGAAATGGAAATACACAATGTATTATGATGAATCTAATATACATATGGGATAATTGTTATGATTCATATACATATTATGATTAATATATTAAAAAAAATAGAATGTTATGTAATAGGTGTGATGACTGTAAGAAAAAATCATTGAAATTATGATTTTAAAAAATAAAATAGGTTATAAAGATTTAAAAAATGTACTTATTTTCATTTTAAAGGAGTGAATAATAATATTATAAATATAAAAATACAAAATGTGTTAGTCCGCCATTTTATGAGAAAAAACAATCAGAGCGCACGACGTCATAGTATGGTCGCGTCAATTCTTCTGATAGTCTTCAATACAATATACGCATTAATTGTCGGTCTGGACAATGTTTATTTTGGTGTTTTTGATATATTAATATTTTAATTAGGTACTTAAAACTAAAACAAAACAATAAAATAGCAATGGAACAAGGATTCATCAAAGCAAATAGTTTCAATTTACCTAGATACTCGCCTACCTATCGGGGGATACTATGGGCCGGTATTACAGTGTCAGTTTAAGAGCTAAACTCAAGTTTCACAAAAATATAGCGTATTACAGTGTCCGTTTAGGCCTAATCTTCCCTCAAATATGTCACTAAAACGACAAATATTTAACTCAATGTTTCTGGCAGATTAAGTACTTAACTGTGAGTCAACTGTCATTTGCTAGGCAACTCGTGTAGTTTCAGTTTCTATCACTAGAGGCGTTAGGCAACGTGTGTAGTTTCAGTGTTGTATTACTAAAGGCGTTAGTTGTATCGACGGTGGCGCCACACAACAAAACAAACTGACAGCCGTATTGAACATGGGCATTTAAAAGCATTATTTTGGTGAAAAAAATTAAATTTACCATGTTGGATAATAAAACAATGGTATTTAAAGTCGTAGCGTCCCGTTTTGTATTTCGTATTATTTGAGGTTATTTAAATTTGACAGATAATAACCACAGAAAAAGTGAAATATGTCTATAATTGAAGATTTAGTAACTGACATGTTATATTGCACTGTAATACGGAAATGGATTCAATCTCCCCTTAACATTAATCTTGAGTTTAACAAACTCAATGAGTTGAGGGCCGACTGTAATATCGGGCCTAAGTTTATTGTATTTTGTATGTAACTTATTTCTTATTGAATAAATAAATAAATAATGAACGCTCGCAACGTATGGTAAACTAATTTAGTTTTAGTATTCTACAATTTTGTCACGCAATGGTGAGCTGACGAACGTTCGACATGTTATGATGCTGGTCACTGCCAAACTAAACTAGCAAGCTATATTTTTTTCATGCAATGAAGCGATTCGCGAAACGACGGCGATTACGCGAAGCATGCGTTTTAAAACATCGTTACAATTTTAGCAGCATACGAATTATTACATAGCGCTCGTTATTTGTATTGTGTTAATAACAAGCTATATTTATCTCCTATCGTTATTTTTAGCAATAGCAGCCATAGTAGTTATTTTTCTGCCTGTCTTAACTACTCTTAACTAGAATGGAACTTTTGATGGTCGGATATTTCTTTGCGTCGAACAAAGACATCAGAATTTCGAAACGTAAAAACTTAATAATAAGTACATATAAGTACTTTATTTATCTGTAATTTAAATACAACTTACATCTCGAAAATCGATAAAATATGCTCCTTCTTCTCTCTACATTATGTGTTCATAAGCTAAAAACATACGCGGGAAACGTATGATGGCCTATTTTGACGTTTGGACATTAATGAAGTTCTTTATATGCTTATTGCCTAAATAATGGTAAATATTATATTATTGAGAGCTAAAAGTGGGGGAACAAATACTGTACTTCATTGTAAACGCGTACTTAATAAAATACACTTATGTCTCGCCGTGCGAAATTTAATCACTTATTTCTCTTTTTTTTCGCGTGGGACGAAAACATATACCTCAGTAGGTGTTTTTTTCGTCGTGTTTGTACATTTAGGGACCGCACAACACTTATGCACTTTTGAATTGATTATAAATACACAAATCGTCCTAGAATACATATATTACATATAGTAGTGATATGCAGTTTACAATATCGTGACGTCACCGTCAGGGTCGGCAGCCGCCATGATACTACAAGCGTTTTTTGGCGTAAATGTCAAATTTGATTTTAAAATGGCGATTTTTGCTACTAAACCTTTATTTTATGTAGAAATGTATATATATTTGAAAACAGTGAATGCGTAAAAACATCGTGAGATAGTTTTTCAAAATTAGTCATCATGCCTATTGTCAGAAAAATCAAATATTATTTACAAATTATGCAATTTTATTATGCCTATATCTTTACTAATAAATAACACATTTTTACAATATATGTCTTAAAACTTGCCGTAATGTCTTGTGTTTCATTTTATTATTTCATAATTACATTTATTTCAAAGGTTTATTATTTTCAAGAACATATTCATTCGGTGGGAAAATGAAATATTGTATGAAAAGATATTAAAATGGCGGCGTTTATGTACAAAAGGCTTACTTTAAAAATAAGTTAAACATTATAATTATACCAAATATTCACCATGTTTTTCACTTAAACGCTAAGTTATACTTCAAAATATATTTTTTTTGTGTAAATACCTACTTCTAACTTTTAAACTAACAGATATTTGCGTGCAAAATGTACACTTTATTGACAGATATGACTTGGAAAATTTTGTATGAAAAAAATAATTATTTAAATATTTTTAAAATTCAGCATTTTTATCGCATTCTTTTTAGCGTGACACTGCATCAGGTATACTGGTACATGTTCGCACTTAAATTAGATTTTTAGATGCTCTTGGTTTTTCAGAAGGCGTGAGACAAACACACACACACACACATACACACACACACACACACACACACACACATACACTAACATTTTGATTGCTTTATTACTTTAGATAATCACATTTATTTCAAAGGTATATTATTTTAAAGAACATATTCACTCGGTAGGAAAATGAAATATCGTTTGAAAAGATATTAAAATGGCGGGGTTATATGTACAAAACGCTTACTTTAAAAATAAGTTAAACATTATAATTAGACAAAATATTCACCATGTTTTTCACTTAAAAGCTAAGTTATACTTGAAAATATATTTTTTTCGTGTAAATACGTACTTCTAACTTTTAAACTAACAGATATTTGCGTGCAAAATGTACACTTTTTTGACAGATATGACTTGGAATATTTTGTATGAAAAAAATAATTATTGAAATATTTTTAAAATTCAGCATTTTTATCGCATTATTTTTAGCGTGACACTGCATCAGGTATACTGGTACATGTTCGCACATTAATTAGATTTTTAGATGCTCTTGGTTTTTCAAAAGGCGTGAGACAAACACACACACACACACACACACACACTAACATATTGATTGCTTTATTACTTTAGATTATTTTTACTCTCTAAGGTTGACTGGAAGATGTTAATTTCGTTAACAAGTCCGCCTTTTGGCTTTTTTAATATTTTATCATGCTCTTCTTTGTACTTATTTTGTAATGTTATTTAAGCCAATAAAGAATTATTATTATTATTATTATTATTGAATTAAAAAAAAGTAACTAAAATATTAAAATAAATGATTAATTGGTATTTTTACCAAATTTTTGTAGGTTATGTTAAAAAAAAAATTGTGAAGACTAGGCTATCCACTCACTCATCAACACAGAGCTCAAACCGTTAGTCATAGATAAGTGAAATTTTGAAAACAAATAGGTTTTGTAACTACGTTTTTTTAATTGTATAATACGTATATCTCAGAAACGATATGAGACATAAACTTTAAGATAATAGGTACTTTAAATCAAACAAATGATTTGGTCTATATATATATATATATATATATATATATATATATATATATATATATATATATATATATATATATATATATATATATATATATATATATATATATATATATATATATATATATATATATATATATATATATATATATATATATATATATATATATATATATATATATATATATATATATATATATATATATATATATATATATATATATATATATATATATATATATATATATATATATATATATATATATATATATATATATATATATATATATATGTTAAGTTATACCGAGTTTAAATTGGAAAACTTCAATTTTCCAGTACGCTGCAATAAACAGTGACTACATACAGAAAATTTTTGTGCCATTAGAATCATCACAAAAAAATACTATAAAAACTCTGTGACAGTGGTGGAATAACTTTAATCGTTTCTTAGTTATTAAATAATATAACATTTCTTCTGTTAATTTTATACAGAATACCCGCAAAAATATTTATAACTGGGTTTCGCGTCTAACCTAGCGGTTTCTTTGATGGTTGCGGCATATCAAATTAATCTCGCACTGTCTTGCAAGTGAGCTGCTTGGTGACTCCGGTTCAAATCCCTGCGTCTACCTTATAATTTTTAGTTAGTGTTAAACTGTAATTTCTTTCTTTTGTATTGTGAATAAACATTTCTTTTACGTATTGGAATTATAATTTTACATTGTATCTCATATTGAGGGTGTGGTGTATTTCACAATGAAGTGCAAATCCTGTACTAATCAAGTAATAGTGGAGGATAGAGTGTGGTGTTCTACGTGTAATGGGAATTTCCACTACGCCTGTCAAGGCATGGGAGAAGCTACATTTCGTAAGCTGGGATCGAGAAAAACGCCATGGAAGTGTGCCGAATGTAGAACTGGCAATAAGATATCAAAAGTGGAGGAAGTCTCTGCACAATCTCCCATCTCTGTGAATATCCTTTCTCCTTCTCCCAATGCAATGGATGAGGAACCCACAAACTCTGATATTATACGGCAGATTGAGGCTCTACGTGCTGACTACAGTAACATACTTAAGGAGTTCAAAGACTTTAAGAATTCTATCGAGCAGTATGGAAATACCTTGACATTGTTGGATGACAGAACCAAGGTAATGGAATCCACTATTCAATCTAAGATTCTACAAATTGATAACATGGAGAGGGCTGTTGCGGATAACAGATCTATAATAGACTCTCTTAATGAAAAGCTTGTCAGGGTTGACACTAACATCTGTCAGGTTGACTCACTTAAGATGGAAGTAACAGAGTTGAGAAAGACCATAGATCATCTCTCAGATGAAAATAATAGCAAGGATCAATATGCCCGTATAAATAATCTGGAAATATCTGGTATACCGCGTACCAATGGAGAGGTGCTCACAAGTGTGATTGCGAAAATTGCATATAAACTGGGAATTCCTCTAGAAGAAAGAGATATTGACTTCGTGCGACGTGTAGCATCTTGGAGTAATCACAAAATACCACCAAAGATAGTTGTCAAATTCCATAATCGCAACAGGGTTGAAGATTTCCTTGCGGCAATACGAAAAAGACGAGGACTCTCTCTAAAGGAATTGGATTTTGCTGGAAATGACGCCAGAGTTTTTTTGAATTATCACCTTACTGTTTCCAATAAACTCCTATATAAACAAACTAGAGAACTTATTAAGACGAAACTGTATCAATTTTCTTGGATAAAACATTGTAAAATCTATGTTCGTAAGGATATCAATTCTCCTCCTATACTGATAAAGAGAGCCACAGACCTTTCTAAGATCATATGACTATGTTTTATATTACCTGATACGATTTTGAATAATGTATGTATACATTGTATGTTTACTTTTTCTGTTTACCTCATCATATATTTAGTTTTAATATGTTTAAATTTAAGTTTATTATTGCGCATTCTAAATACTCAAAGTTCTCACCCACCTACCCCAATCTTCACCTCTTACCTTATTTTGTTCTCTTTCTACTTACTCTTATGTAAATTATTCTTTCTCTCCCTCTATTCCTATTCGTGGTCAGATTTTGGACTGTGTGGACCAGTTGAGTGACCGACGAGGGTATCTTGGGGGCACAGTAATTGCCTATAGCCTTCAGGATGGAATTGTCGATTTATTATCAGAATGTCAGAGGTCTTCGTACCAAGACACATTCATTTTATTCAAATGTTTTATCAAATGATTATGACATCATTTGTATCACAGAAACATGGTTGAATAATAATATATTTGATCATGAACTTTTTGACTATAGATATAATGTGTATAGATGTGACAGAGATTTTGCTGCTACGGGTCAAACCCTGGGCGGTGGCGTTTTGGTAGCGGTTAAAAGTGATTTGCCTTCCAAAGTTAATTCTAATTGGTCCACAGATGCAGAAGAAATCTGGATATCGGTTATACCTGGGAACTCAAACCCGTGTATTAATATTGGTTGCGTATATTTGCCTCGCGACGAGAGATATAGTTGTCGACTAACTCATTACTTGGAAAATACAAGTAAACTATTATTTAATAATCCCAATGATATATTTATGATACTTGGTGACTTTAATTTGCCAAATATAACCTGGTCTAAATCAACAGGCAGCAACTCATGTACCCCTAATAATTTTATCGATCAAAATAGTGTATCACTCGTCGACTTCATGTCTCTCGCCGATGTTATGCAATTTAATGATATTGCCAATGGAAATGGGAGAATCCTTGACTTGGTTCTGTCAAATAGTACAGATTGTGAAGTGATTGTGTGTGATGAACCTTTAATAGATGAAGATACACACCATAGATCAATCATGATCAGTCTTTATGCCAAAAATCAGTTGTTTATAAAATCTATTCCGAGATCTGTGAGGAATTTTCATAGGGCTGACTATGCTATGATTAAGGAGTGCCTGTCAACCCACGATTGGGAGACAGAGTTTAGGTCTCGTAATGTGGAGCAAGCCATTGAATTTTTCTATAGTATTATGAATGATGCTATATCTAGATACGTTCCCTCCAAAACAATGTCTAAATTAGCTCGTTTTCCTTCATGGTATAGTGACTCTTTAATTAGGGTGATTAAAGAAAAATTAAGAGTTCATAGGAGGTGGAAATGCTCAGGTTCCTCTCATGATTATGATGAATACTCTTTGCTTAGATCTAGACAAAAACACATACAAAAAAAATGTTATAATGACTATATTAAAAAAACTGAAGCTGAAATACGAACAAACCCCAGAGCATTACATCATTTCGTGAAGTCCGGAAAGCCGCATACCGGTTATCCACAAAACATGTTTTATAAGGATGCTTCAGCTAATGACACTGAAACCATATGTGAGCTCTTCGCTGGTTTTTTTGACTCTGCATTTCAAAGAGGTGGAGTTGTTGGAGGAGCGCCGATGACTTGTTTGAGGGAACTTAATCTTGGCCATATCTATTTTAATAATGTAGAAGTGCTTACTGAATTAAGGGCTATTGATTTGAATAAAGGTCCAGGTCCCGATGGTATACCTCCACTGTTCATAGCAAAATGTTCGGAAGAGTTATCTGTTATCCTAACTCTATTGTATACGAAATCATATACCGAAAGCGTATTTCCCTCCGTTTGGAAGAGGTCTTACATTACACCCGTATACAAATCAGGTGACAAACACAACATTGAAAATTATAGACCTATTTCAAAGCTATGTTTGTTTGGGAAAATAATGGAAAAGATTATTGTGAAGCAGATCACACCAGCAGTCAAATCCTTTATTGTACCCAATCAGCACGGCTTTTTCCCAGGTAGGTCAGTCGAATCAAACTTGGTCGAGTTCACTGATTACATTTTGAGGACAATGGGGGAGGGTTCGAAGGTTGATGCTGTGTATACCGACTTCTCAAAGGCTTTTGACAAAATAAGTCATATAATATTAGTACGTAAACTTGGAGAATATGGTGTGCACGGCAATCTGCTTGGGTGGATAACTTCTTACATAGAGAAAAGGTCTCAAGCAGTTGCAATTAACAACTGTTCATCTAAATTTCGACATTGTTTCTCTGGTGTACCCCAGGGATCTCACCTCGGTCCAATACTGTTTATCCTCTATATCAATGACATTCAAAAGTGTTTCAAACACAGCAAATTCCTTGTTTATGCTGATGATATAAAAATTTTCAGTAAAATAATTAGCTTAAGAGATAGTGAAAATATGCAGGCAGATTTGAATCGTTTGCACATGTATTGCCAAAATAACCAACTTTATTTGAATATCTCCAAATGTGTCTGTATATCGTTCACGCGCTCTAATAATCTTATACCCTATAATTATATGATAAATAATGTTCCTTTGAAAAGAAGCGAGGTGGTGAGAGACCTGGGAATAACTCTTGATGCAAAAATGCTATTAAGAGCACATATTGATAACATTGCGGAAAAAGCATTCAGGCAACTAGGTTATATATTGAGAATATCGAAACCATTTGAGTCAACCGATACATTAAAATCATTGTATTTTACATATGTTCGTCCATATCTTGAATATGCCTCAATTGTCTGGAACCCCCAGTATATAACTTATGTAGAAAGATTGGAGAAAATACAAAATAAATTTTTGAAACACCTTGATTACAGATGTCGTTTAGCCTTTGATGATAAAGCTCTCTCAGCTCGTCATCATAAATTAACAACTTTAGAAAATAGACGCACAATTGCAGACATGATATATTTACATAAAATCATTGATGGTGCCGTTGACTCTGAGTCTCTAGTTGGGAGTCTCCCCTTTAACTGTCCCTCTCGTTATACCAGATCATCCGTAACTTTTAGACTTCCCCTTTGTAGGACCAATTATACCCAAAACTCCTTCTTTCAAAGAGCATGCAATATTTATAATAACTTTTTTAAGACAGTCGACATATTTAGACACTAAAACTAAATATAAAAGTGCCATATCAGACGCCCTTCTAGGCTCGCGATAACTGGTTTCTGCTTGGTTCAATTTGACTACGATTCCCACAGCTTCCCTTCCCCCTAATATTCTTAATTTATTATCCTTTTCTTCCTTTCCATAACTGTATAAATTTTCCATAGTAAATTTTCCATAAAACTTTCCATAATAAATGAGCATAAATTTGTTAACACTGCACTATGTAACTATCCGCAAACTGAAATGGTTTATAATGTGTAATTATTTTTTTAATCTTTTTAATATATTCTGTAATGACTGTATGTTTGTTTGGTTAATAAATAAAATAAAAAAAAAAAAAAAAAAAAAAAAAAAAAATATATATATATATATATATATATATATATATATATATATATATATATATATATATATATATATATATATATATATATATATATATATATATATATATATATATATATATATATATATATATATATATATATATATATATATATATATATATATATATATATATATATATATATATATATATATATATATATATATATATATATATATATATATATATATATATATATATATATATATATATATATATATATATATATATATATATATATATATATATATATATATATATATATATATATATATATATATATTTTTTTTTTTTTTTCCTGAATCCAGGACGACCGTTTCAGCTTATTAGGCCCTTATCAACTGGTCAATTTGGAATATCGATAATCATCATCATCATTGGCGCTACAGCCCTTTGTGGGCCCTGGCCTTCTCCGGAATCCTTCTCCAGCCGTCCCTGTCCTCCGCCGCACTCCTCCAGTTTGTACAATGTTGGGTTCATCATATTATAATGCCTGAAGTTCATGATTATAAATGTCATCCTTCAAACTCCATGGTCGTTTACTAGGCCAAAAATCTTTTCGTCTCTATTAAAAAAGGCTATTTTTGTCTCCTTTTTAAGGCACAGAGAAATAAAATGCTGAATAAAAATTACAGTCATAACTATAAAAGTATGTGAGCAATATATAGCATGATGATTTTTCAAAAATACTTAGTAAAAAAAACAAATACTTTATAGTATTAAGGAAGATTCCATTATGTGCAAAAACTTCGTACAAAGTTGTCGCTAATCTACTGCTAAGTATTCATAGTATACCTATATCATATATTATACCCACCGTCAAAACTATTGACTGTCCTTCGTTTGTTTACAGATAAATACAGTTCAGTGGGTAGAAATGTTTAGATATGGCGAAGGTGTGAGATGTGCCTAAATAACATATTATTTATGTCATACGTGTGACGCGCCCAAACCGTTGTAACATTCCTTGCCATTATGATAAGTGTGTCATAAAGGACTATGTCAGATGTATACCTACCCATATACAAAAGTTAACGGTATAGCTCAAAACTCTAGTCTACCAGACAACCGTTATATGTATTTACTGACGATCAAATCATCATATTTATGACAACGAAGTGTTAAAGTCACATAAATTTTTAGGATGGTAAGTTAAAATAAGTAGGTACATATACATACCTACATTTTTACAAAAAAACTAATAAATAAAAAAAAATTGAGGACATACGTTTCAATTTTTTCTTAACGTTGAAATGAAGAATATAAAAATATTTCACGTCAGTCCGTAGATTGTTTATATTCATACTGCCAATTTCAAACACATAATGTCAAACGCAAATTTTAAACAGTAAAATTTAAACATACATTATTTATTAATAGTTGCATGTAACACATGAGATCCAACTATCGATAGCGATAGTATGTATAGTTGAAGAATAAGTACCAAACTATAAACCCATACATACAAATTATTTTATATTTTAAGATATTTGGGTTTTCTATACAACATATGTACCTAGGTATGTATGTCAAGATAGGATAGTATGGAGGTCAGTCCTTTGATCCAACCCAGAATATGAAAAAGTATGATGTTATGTATGCATGTTAAAAAAAAAAAAAAAATGTATGTTTGGAGATAAAAATATCAAACAATTAAGTCTTCTTAGATATTGTGTGTAGGCGACTGCCATACAAATTGTATGAATCAATGTCGTCACTAAATTCAATTTTTATAAAAATTGTTAAAAAAAATTGAGATGTGCTAATATAATGTTAATATTTTAAAAAAATAAATAAATAATATAGTACGGGTGTTTCGGCTTTTTTTGATATTTAAAAAAAATGTAAATATAGGCAGTAAAACTCATAAATTTATCATAAAAAAATATTTTCCTTAATAAAAAATGTTTGAGAAACCCTGGATTTTTTTCGAAAACTAATTTGAGATTTTGCATTTGTGTATGTTTATACCAATTTTCATCATTATAGCTTTTATGGTTTCTGAGATATATGGAAAAATAAACCAAAATGTTGATAATCCCTGACTGAAACAATTATTCACAATTCTGATTCACAATCCTCTTCCTTCAATAGAATTTCATTATCTTTAACGAATCGACAGTTGGATGAAACGATATAAACGGTACTTAAACAACTATAATCAAGCTGAAAACTTTTTTAACATGCATTGTCATTGGTAATACACAAATTCTGAATATTTCTTTTACAGGTTGGAAAGATAGTTAAAAATCAAATGCGAAATTCCAGTACGCACAGACAGGTGAAGTTAAATTATAATGTATAAAAAAATATGTTTCAAAATATATAATTTCGTCCGGTGAAAGAATGGATAGAGCGTTGGATAAGTAATCCAGAGGTCGTGAGCTCGAATCTTACGTCAACCTTTTTTGTTTATCTATAACACAAGAATTTAAATTAGTTTAAAACCATTTCTTAACCGAATTATGAAAGCATTATGAAAATAAATATGTTTCATAAAAATGGGAAAATATGTGATTATAAAGAGATTTTGATAATTTTTATATATTTTTTTTTCCTTTTTTTGGAAATTTTAACGATTCCAATTGACATAATTCATATATAAAACTATATACTTTTCATAAAATAAAAAAAAATTCATTTTTAATTATTATTAGAGATTGGAGGTTATATAATTACCTAATTTAAAAATAATATACCATGCTAGAAAACAAAAAAAAACTCACATTTCTTAAATTTTGAATAACCGTGTTTAGCAAGAAAAGCACATTTCGCAATAACCGAGTTTTCAACTGTACAATAACCGAGCACAGAAGTTTCCGTCATTCATTAATAATTTAGAAAATAAATAACACAGCTGATAATAATTTTCATTGAGATATACCTACGTAAAATACATTAATGATTCCAATTGGAATCATCGGATAAGGAAAGGTTAAAATATGAACTTTTTTATAAAGAATGAATATGTCCTTGAAACAATTACATGTTCATCCTCATATATTCCCAAAATTAAGCATAACGCTTGTGTTATAGGGGAACGAAATCGGTTGTGGCAGGATTAGAACTCGCGAACACTGTTTTTACATTCTTTTGTTCTTGTTTTCATTCTTTAAAAACACATCTTTAAATTCAAAGGAGAGTAAAATGAATACAGGTGAAACTCTGACATGAAAGTGTATTATGAATACTAGTGAAACGAATGGGTTGCGGCCAACGCTAAACTCCTCACTAACAAGTCACTACACAAAGTATATACATTATGTATGGAAAATATCATTTTCAGAGTTTGTTGAATTATTGTTTGATTTAAATATTTTATTATGAAAACTTGATAAATCTTCAATGCTATTTTATGAAAGTGATGTGCCTTTTTACCAAATTGAAAATAAAAATAGCTTGGACACTTTGACAGTTAAACAATTGAGAAGCATTATTCATATATCCTTCAAAATCTAATGGCGTCTAAGCAAGTATTAGATGAAGTAGAATAAACACGCCGTACATAGCACATAGTACCTACACAGCACACACAGATAAATTGTGATGAAACTTTCAGAATACAATCTCAGAATGATACTAGATGATAATCTGCTATAAAAATATAGACTTAAATTTTGCGTATTCATAACTTCCCACCATATTTTCTTGGGTTAGTGAGGAGTAAAAATGTATGCCTGAATTTTAAAGATGATTAAATTTTTATGCTTTCAAAATACTGCAACATGTAATTGGTTGCATGTTAAATTGACATTTGAAACAGTATCTGTAAATTGATTGAGACAGAATGTAAAAAACATGGCATTATATTTTGAAATCATTATTATCATTGCCTACTTTATTAAGACTCTTTATTTATCGGCAATGAGTACGCCGTGAGACCATTTATTGTATTAATTTTGAATTATAGCGTGCTATTTTAAATTCAATTTCATCCATTACTCGTCACGGAATCTCGAACGTATGAATGTTCGTAGAAAAAAACAAAAAAATAAACGTTAGAAACTCAAGAACATTTATGCAGAGCAGCGAAATCTGTCATCATGATACTTATCGATAATATGAACGTGAATATGCAGTACGATATTATGATTTCAGAGAGAGAGAACTTTTTTCGGAAGAACTTATAACTAGCTTATTAGATTTCGTTAAAAGTTTAATAAACGCGCAACTAGATAGGTAATCACGACTGAAATAGTTAAGATCGGTATTAAAAAATCTTACTTATAAACGTATACTAAGATATAGGTCATCGAATTGTTTACGAACATCCTCATTTATTTTTTTCATATTGCCACATTGGCTTCACAGATGTCAAAAAATAGATAAATGCATGTAATTTTTGGATAGCTGACATCGAAAAATGAAAACAAACACCGCGGTGTGCCGTGTTGAGTCAAATTAAACACGATTACGACGAAGAATAACAAGGAAAAACGTTATAAGGATTAAATTTTTCTGTCAATCTCAAATATGCGTCGGATCATATATGTGAAAGATCCGCTATTTTGAAATATTTGGTATGACGCGTTAGTCAAGCGATAAACAACCTGTTGACTCGTCCTAACTTGAAGTCTACTAAATAAAGGTATAATAAAGATAGTCACTGTTTATAAGTAAAATTTTTCGTTAATCACGCTCTTTTACCAGATACTATAGATAGTTTACGTTTATAGCCTTTAAGAAAAACTTAAAAACTGAATTAATTAGGTCTGACGAAGTAAATATGTTCTATACAAAGCAAAAGAAATAGAACAAGAAGGCTAGACCGTCCTAAATATTGATGGTTCAACCATGTGAACGAAATTCTCTCTGATAGAGGGGTGCGCAAGAAGTTTGAAAAAACAATAAACGGACATATATGTAGATATCAGAAACAATCAAACTAAGGGCAAAATAAACAAAACAGTCGTAAGATCTGAGATTTTATAAGGAGCAGGTAATAGCAGGCACTCAGACCGGTAATGTCCGATCCAAGAATCTCAAAGGAAGCCAAAATTGCAGTACACAATGCAATTGTAGTGCCTACTTGGAGGTATGCCAGTGAAACATGGACCTGGCAAAAGACACATGAAAGTAGAATAAATTATGCTGTAGAAATGAGATCACTAAGAAGAGTATGTAATAGAACGATATATGATAGAATAAAAAAATGAGGACATAAGGAGAGCATGCAAGATAAAGAAAGATACTATTTGTAAAATGAAAGAATGAACGACTGACCAAAATATTATACATGGGTGTAAGTATTGGAGTGAATAGCAGGGGTCGCCCTAGAAAGGGATGGCATGACCATGTGAATGATATTTTGAAAGAAGGAAACACAAAAAATTTGAACAATCGACGAGCATGTATGAGACGATGCATGGATGTAAAGGAAGCCAGAAATGTGTGCAAAAATTGAGAAGTATGGCGCTCGGTTCTCTCTGCTTACCCCGTATGGTACATGGCGTGATGGTCTGTCAATATCTTATTGCCATTGTAAATCAACTCTGATTAGTTGCCATTGCCAGATATCGCCGTTTGGAAATATACCCGTTAGTGCACAAATCATATGTTCAAGAAGTTGCAAAAAATGAAAAAATAAGTAAGTACCTAAGTAGGTACTTAGTAGTTTTGGAAAACTAGACTCACGACTCTATCACGAAGTAAATTATAGCACAATGACTCAAATGTTAACAATCGCTTAACTTCGCTTAAACAAAGCATAGTATTTGATGTACAATATTGAAATTCAAAAGAAACATCATTCATTTATTAATGTGAGTATAAATCATATTAAATGTACCGTGAAAATAATACGAACAGATATGCACGAATGTTTATGTACATTCATATTATTTATAATGGGTGAATTTCTACTAACATAGTAAATATACAATTGAAATTGCCATGCTGTTTTTGTTTACTGTAAAAGAATTGAATTTTTACACGACTTTTCCACTTAATTCTTGCTTTTCTGGGCTGAAAACACTGGCCAAAAAGAAGAAATTTTCATTTCGAATAAACTCACCACTAATGCAATTATTTTGTTTATTCAGTTTTGTCACGGGGTTAAATACATATGTCCATAAAATAACGTCATACCCCACAATGTGGGGTTACCAGCCACACGTCTGCGGGTGTGCAGCACACACCAGCTTTGTCACACCTAAAAATCATCATTCAGAAGAATGGGTGGTGTACCTAACTGCTGAATACTCATCCTAAATATAGTTCATGGTTTGTTCCTATATCTATTTTCGTGTCTTTCAATTTGACTCTGTACCATTTTGTGTGATTTTAGTAATTGACATTTATTGATTGTAATAACATAATTTACAATATGAATAGCATATATGTAAATGTATGTACATGTAAGTAATAGCATATAACAACATAACATATATTAAAATGATTAACATTGTGACGAAGTCACATATTCTATCATAGTACACACCGACGCAAAAATTAGGGCAACATTTGAACACGCACCAAGTTTAAATAGTCAAGCTGAAAAATGACGCGTCATTCTGTCTTCTTTCGTGGTATAATAATATCTGTGAAATTTCTCTTAATTTATTGTTGTAGTTCATTAAGAGAGACTCTTAACTCGCCAATTATTCCCCCAAATTTGCACACGTGCTTCATCTCAACTGTTTCATTATTTCTGTTTCAAAGTCTGGTGTACCTCCAGTAATTTTAAGTGCTGATTTGCAGTTGTGGGTCCTTTATGTATTATTGTTCTTCTATAAAGCATTATTTCTGTTTTATACATATGTAGGCTTATGAGATTTGCTCTCCATGTACGTCCTCTCCCTTTCCCTATTTCCTATTCCCACTTTTTATAACCAATTATGTTTTTTTTTGTATGTGATATAATATTGTTTTCTTTTTTAATAAGTAGGTATCTATGTACCGGTCTGTGCTTTTTGCTTTATATAATTGCTTGTGTAAACTATCTTGGCACTATTTTTATTAATTAAGTGTTCTTATAGTTTGATTTTATGTTTACTGCTGTATGTTTTCCTAATGAAAATAAAAATAAAATAAAATAAACAAGTAAACAAATAAATAACTCCAATTGTGCACAACTTCTTCCTGGTTCAAATCTCTTTATTGATGATCATGTTCAGAAAGTATCAACTGAATAAACGCTAACGATCCGGCTTTTCATTTGTAAATCTTTCATCAGCTGTCAGTTGGTAAGGAGTTTCTTTACTTCCTGATCTATCAACAGACATTCCAGGCTTCGACTACAGTTCTGTATTTGCTTATTGCAATAATCGTAAGACATCAATCAATGTCACCAGTCTTCGGAGGAGGCTGCAGCAACATGCTAAACCTCAGTAAATACCTCAGTCTAACTTCATGGTTAGTTAGGAATTTATGTAATACGCCTCAGAATTCAACAATATTTTTCACAATATGAAGACATTGTGAATTTATACATACATACATACATACCATCATGCCATGTCCCTTACGGGGTAGGCAGAGAGAACCGAACGCCACTTACTTTTATCTTGACATACATTCATCGCCTCGACAACATTCATACATCGTCTTATACATGTTCGTCTGTTGTTCACGCTTCTAATATTTCCGTCTTTCAAAATATCATTCACATGGTCGTGCCATCCCTTTCTTGGGCGGCTCCGGCCTCTCAATCCAATCCTATCCGCATTGTATATTTTCTTCGTCAGGCGTTCCTCATTCATTCTACCCATGTGGCCAAACCATCTCAGTGTGAATTTATATTTATTCATTTAACTAAATGAGAATGAAGTTAACACAGAGGATTCACTGCCACGATGAAATTTATTCTAATCATGTGAAGCAACGTTAATGTTATAAAAAAAAAAAAATTTATAAATTTTGAAAAAAAAAATTTTTTTTTTAATTATTCCGCTATTTATTTTAAGACTTCAACGGGTTTCGTGCTAAGCACGTTTTCAAGATTTTTTCGGTTTAGCGTCTGCGATTCTGATCGGATTCGGAGTCTGGTCCCAGCATAAAAAGGTTTAAATGTCATTTTATTTTATTTTCTCCTCGGGCAACTAACAGGTACTATGTCAAATATTAATTTAATGCACCCAATTACAAGTTGCCACATTCTGGAGACTTACGATATTAATCGTCTCACAGATCCACACTGAAAACACAATTAAAAACTGTGTCTCAACCGGGAAACGAACCCGAGACCTGTTCTGTGACCAGTGACCTGTTCTGAGATTGTGTTCTGAAAGTTTTATCACAATGTATGTATCTGTGTTATATGTAGGTACTATGTGCTGTGTGCTATGTACGGCGTGTTTCTTTTACTTTTCGATTAGGTATAGACTAAAGTACTCATTCGATTATTTTCAAATTTTGCAAATTTGTATATCTAACACTCACTTAGACCCCATTGCTCAGTGTCAAGGATATCTGAGTAGTGGTTCCCAATTTTTATAAATGTCCAATATTTCAATGGGACGAAACTTTAAATTCGATTTTTTATTTCAAATTGGTAATAAGGAACATCACTTTCATAAAATGGCATTGAAGAATTATCTTTATTATAATAATTAAAGTTTTCATAGTAAAATATTTGAATCAAAAATAATTTAACAAACTCATTTCATGAAATTGCTGAAAATTTTCCATACGAAATAGTAATACTTTGTAAAGTGACTTGTTGGGGAGGAGTTTAGCGTTGGCTACAACCCACTCGTTTTCCACAGGCTTGCAATTTTTTTTAAAATTTTCTTTTTAATGAATATGTCCTTGTTAAACAAGTACATATACATCTTCCTACGTTCCCTAAAATAAGCAAATAAATGCTTGTGCTATAGGTGAACGAAATCGGTCAAGGCAGGATTCGAACTCGCAACCACTGGATTACTAGCCCAGAGCGCTAACCGCTCTGCCTATCTAAATGGATAACGTCTCCATGTAGTAAATGGATAATTTATTGCAAGCCTGTGGACATGTCGTGTAGATCAAATCTTAATGAGGGGTTTAAATCACAATATAAAGAAAATTCGGAACCGGACCGTCTCTTGATAATGTAGAGTCAATGTCTTGACACGACCTTCACCCAAATAGAGCCGAACGCCAGAGTCTTGACGGAGTCGTTCATACAGTTAGTAGTTAGGTCAATGACCAGGATGTAACCAACAAGTGATGAAAGTCAGTTCATAATTCAATTTAACAACAAGTTAACCTGTTTTTGGAGATCGTGGCATAAACTTTGAGGTTAAAAATCAATCATCAAGTTGCAGGTTCATTGTCAATTCTTGCTGTTAAAACTCCTTGATATTTAAACTCTGTGTATTTATATACCATTACTATTACTGTAATAGAACGATGTATGACAGGGCCAGAAATGAGGACATAAGGAAAGAATATATATATGTAGGATAAAGAAAGATGTTATTAATAGAATGATAGTGAACACATTGAGATGGTTTGGCCACACGGGGAGAATGAATGAGGAACGCCTGATGAAGAAAATATACATTGCTGACAGAAATGGAATGAGAGATCGGGGGCGCCCAAGGAAGGGATGGCACGTCCATGTGAACGGTATTTTGAAAGACGGAAATGTTAGAACAGCGTGAACAGACGAACATGTATAAGACGATGTATGAATGTTGACGAGGCGATGAATGTATGTCAAGATAGAAGTAAGTGGCGTTCGGTTCTCTCTGCCTACCCCGTGAGGGACATGGCGTGATGGTATGTATGTATGTATTTATATACTCCAATCATGATGTTAATTTTATTATATTTCTCGGGCAACTAACAGGTACCTTCTATGTCAAATATAAATAACAAGTTGCCACATTTTAGAGACATACGTTATTAATCGTATCATAGATCCAGATTGAAAAGAAAATTAAAAAGGGGATATAGTGGGTAGTTAAAATTTCATTTTAATAAGGCTATTTTTTATTTCAGATTATAAACTAGTATCATGCTGTGATTGTCGACCGCCGTGACACTGTTGAAAAACTTGCCATATGGCCATAAATTTTATTGCCATATGTCAATAAAATTGCCATATGGCAATAAACTCATCACTTGCGCTGGGTGCAAGGAAGTGTTAATTTTTTTTTTTTACGGCGCTGGCCGATTTACTAATGATATTAATAACAATTAAGCACTACAAATAATAACACTCAATTATTATTATTACCATTATACACTTCCTCAAAAGAATTAGCAGATCAATGCGTAAATTGTAAATTATTTAAAAGAGCAAAATAAAATGCAACAAACGCATCATCAAGCTTTCAATTGGGAATAGTTCACCCATCCAGATACTTAACATATCAAAGGATTAGGCTCTGAGGAGGTCTCTATACTACCTAACAACCCTACTGATTCCCGAATATTAACATTTAAAAAATCTTTAACGATTCTACATGTATTCATTATTACCGTTTTTTTTTATTATTATTGTACTCTGAAAGTTTCATTACAGTGTATATTATGTGTGTGTGTGCTGTGTGCTATGTACGGCGTGTTTATTTTAATTTATCGATTATAGAATAAAGTACTCATTCGATTCCTTTCAAATTTCGCAAATTTGTATATCTAATACTCGCTTAGACCCCACTAGATTTTGAAGGATATCTGAATAGTGCTTCTCATTTTTTTTAACTATCAATTATTACAAAGTGACCCCAAGCTCAGGAAACATAAAATTTGAAATTTTTATTTTCAAATTGGTAAAAAGGCAAATCACTTTCATAAAATATCATTTAAAAATTATCAAGTTGTCGTAATAAAATATTTACATAAAAATATAATTTAACAAAATCATTTCAAGAAAAAAATGCTGACCTTATAGAATGACCTGTTTGTGAGGAGTTTAGCGTTGGCCACAAACCACTCGTTTTTCAATTTGATTTCATTATAAAAAAACTAAAAAAATATTTCTCCTAAGACTAGTGATGAGCCAATGCAAGACTTAGACCATGGCCGTGGTGGTCTAGGTATTGCACAATGCCCGGTCTAAGTCTTATTGGTCTTGCATTAAAACAGATGCGGTCTTGGTTTTGTTTTTGAATACTCGATTGAGTCTTGGTTTGTAACTATTACAATGTCTTTTTTATTTATCTTCTAAAATTTAGTAATTATAATTAAATATGTCAAAAAACACCAATTTAAGTATTAGAAAGTATGTTGTGAAAGTATGCTTAATTTTAAATTAAAAATAATTAATTTTATAAAGTTTTTCGAGTCCGCAAGACTCTTGCATTAAGCCTCACAAGACTCTCGGTATTATAAGCCTGGTCTAGGTCATAGTCTTGCAGCGAAACGTGCAGTCTTGGTTTTGCGAGACAAAGACCAAGACTGCAAGACTTGCAAGACTTTTGCTCATTACTACTTAAGACGTGGATATGGATATTAAATAAGGTTATAACGTGGGATTATGTTCCGTTATATTTAAGGTGAG
This sequence comes from Molanna angustata, assembly GCA_963576475.1. Taxonomy (NCBI): domain Eukaryota; kingdom Metazoa; phylum Arthropoda; class Insecta; order Trichoptera; family Molannidae; genus Molanna; species Molanna angustata. The sequence continues at coordinate 9,775,317 of OY754985.1, read as the reverse complement.
GTAGGCATGGCAAATTTTCAAAATATAATGTATTCTAAGTATTTATTGATTTTGCATCTGACATGCTCATACACACGAGTTAACTCGTGTAGGTATATGTATGAACATATCTAGCGAGAAATTGAATTCTTTTGAATGTAACATATTTTGTAAAAACAAAGCGTATAAATAAGAATTGGATGTTGGACAAAAATGCGATTATATTTAACCTCGATACAGGTTTATTCCTAGTGAGGTTAAATTCATTTGTGTTTTTATTATCAAAATTTTATTTGTGAGACGTAATAAATAAATAAATCTATTTTGCTAAATCTAAAGTCATGTGACGTTATGGATTCAATTACCAGCAGTGGTTAAATTAATTCCTACATAATATTAATGTTGCTATTTTTTCACTGGAAACCCTGGTTCTTTAGAAGAAATTGTATATATTATATCAGAGGAACACAGGGTAGGCAAAGAGAACAGGACGCCACGTTTTCTTATATTTACATTAATTCATCGCCTCATTAATATTCAGTCTAGGATAACAAAGAGTGTATACCTGTTATAAACATTTGTTAAAATGGTTAGGAATAATAATGTCATTTTTTTTTTGTTATTACATATACCTACCTACCAAAATTTACATAATTTTATATAAGCAACATAACAAATAAATTGGTTTAGTTTGTACCACCTCACTAGGTCAGGCCTGTTCCGAGGTGGTAGACTAGTTACATAATATTAATTACTAAGTCATTGTAAGCTGTTATATAATATGATTGTGTAGCCCATGGTCCACTTATAACATATGAAAAAGAAGTAAATAGAAAATATTAAGTAAAGAAAATCAAAAGACTATGGAATAGCCTAAGTCCTGATATTACGTCGTCTATCTTACTTAACATCTTCAAGAAAAGGCTAAAGCAAAAATATTTATCTGACAACACCTGATTACATCTTCCTCTTCTCTTCCTTTCCTTATCCTTTAGTCTTCCTATCATTGCTATGATTTGTTCGTATAAGCTCTCTTATTTGTATCTTTATTTATTTTGTAATGTGATTAACTTATTGCCATAGTACACATTATTTTGTATATTTAACATTTACTCTGGTTTGTTGGAAGTAATTGCCATTAGGCAATAAGCCCGCCAGTGTACTAATTATATGTACAAGAAATTCAAATAAATAAAAGAAAAATAGAATTAGTGCCTAGAGGAAAAGGTATAGGAAGTATATTAGGTATATATTTTGTTGTTATTGTCTTGTGCTCTGAGGCACCGGCTATGAATTATGCTTCCATTATTTTCTATAACTATTATAAGAGCCGGCGTAATCGAAAATACAACAGGCAAAATAACATTTTATATACTGTTCATCACCCATTCTGAATGAATATATGGTCTTAGGCCTTTTGGGTGAGACGATTCTGCTTTGTGGAGATACACGCAGTTGTCGTGCTTTCTTTTAAAAGGAACGTAAAGCATACACGCACATCTGTCGCTGGGTACCCCACATTGTGGGGTACCCAGCGACATTTCATAAAATTTAATGTTCTGATTACCCGTACGCAACAAACACAGGTATCACTATTTTTTATCATAAAATCTAGTAATAATTATTTATTACTCGCCTATTCTGGGACAACATAGATTTGGTAATGAGTTTGGCTCTATTGATGTCTTTTGCTGTTCGATATATTGTATAAATTTTGAGTTATTTTTCTTTTTTTATTTATTTATTTATTTATTAAAAATAACAAAGAAAAATACACAATACAACAATATATACAATTTTTAAAAAGATACATTATAATTTTGTTTTTTTTTTATGACTCAACTTCAAAAAGAGTTTTCTCGTGCTTTGAAGTGAGTCACATTTCACAAACCTACAAACTATCTTATCTATTTATATACATACATCTTAATCTAGGCACTAATCTATTTACAATAACATACATATTTAGATACAAACATACATAATATTATATATAAAGAGAGAAAAAAAAATACAAAATTGGTCTGTAGAATAAATAAAAATATACAAATTGAAAATAAACAATACATTTTTCGTTTTTAATTAATTTAATTTTTGCTGTAGGTACGTCACTACGTACCTATATATTTTGTAAAATACATTTTTTTCTTCATTATTTTTTGTTGTTATATATACCTATTTGTTATTATGTATGTATGTATTTTGCTTCGTGGTTCATGAACATATGTTTTAATAATTTGTAATTGTATATGTAATAGCCCATTTAGGGCGTTTATATAAATAAAGAAATAAATAAATGTCACGATTGTGTGAATGAACGGACGAATATTAAGTGAGTAGTACCTGTGGTAATACCCAATGGACATTGGATAGGAACAAGAAAGGTAAACAAAATTAAATAAATTTGTAACTAGCTATAAAAAATTAATTTCTTAGTAAAATAACGGTTTTTCTTCTTTTTCTAATATGAGTTAAGTAAACCATATTATTAGCACATTTCACACTTTTATTGTTACGTGTGAATATTCGACATAACTATCGACCGACATATAAGTACACACAGACTAAATCATAATACAACAGTTATTTTTCAAAAGATATACAAGTCTCATATAAGTAGTATTATTTGATACGTGAGAAGTCAAGGTTTAATCAACTTTAGTATGAAAAAATACAAGTACCATATGCGTATTTTTTAGACTGTAAGACCGACCGTCGCGGCACAGTTGGTAAGCCGTTAGGCTTCTGTGCGGGCGTCCTGGGTTCGATTCCCAACAGAGGAGAAATTTATTAAAATTCATTTCTCATGCAAATATTGCTTCTCTGGCCCGGAAACACTGGTAAGTTGGAAGAAATCGCCATTTGGCAATAAACTCGCCACTTGCACAGGGTGCAAGGAATTATACATTTATTTATATATTGTCATGGATAGTAAAACAGATTATTAAAACTGTAAGTATGGATAGTAAAACAGATTATTATGACTGTAAGTATGGATTGTATAACAGATTACAATAGACTATAAGTATAGATAATAAAACAGATTATTAAGACTGTAAGTATGGATTATAAAACAGATTACTTAGATTATAAGTATACATAGAAAAACAGATTACTAATATTGTAAGTATGGATCGTAAAACAGATAATTTAGATTGTAAGTATGGTCATGGATAGTAAAACACATTACTTAGACTGTAAGTATGGGTAGTAAAACAGGGGGGCCACTCATTATACATCCTTAATACGTTCTTATCTTGCCTTAATCTTAAAAATGTATAAATCAGTACTCGAACTAATTTGAATCTTTTTCTAAATATAATCATTAAAATTTGTTAATGACAAATATTATTTTAAATTGTCATTAATTGTTGTGTGAGTTATTTAATTAATCTAACCTCATATTATTGTTATTTAATTAATATAACCTTAAAGATTGCTAAAGTCTGAAGTTGATCTTAATATTAATTTAATCACCTTCACGAGTAGCCCTGCTGATTATTTAGATAGTATGGTCATGTTTATTTAGTAAGTATGGTCATGGCTAGTAAAACAGATAACTTATACCGTAAGTATGGATAGTATAACAGATTATTTATATTGTAGATAGTGAAACAGATGAATTAGATTGTAATTATGGTCTGTAAGTATGATTATGGATAGTAAAACAGATTACTTAAATTGTAAATATGGATAGTAAATCAAATTATTTAGACTGTAAGTACGGAAAGTACAACAGTTTATTTATTCCGTGTGTATGATCGTGGATATTAAATTAGATTACTTAGACTGTAAGTATGAATAGTAAATCTGACTTTTCTTCCCCCCCCCCTCCCCACCACCCGTTCTGCTTGCAAAACTCTGAAAGAACGCATAAGAACGTAAGAAGAGTCCGGAGAACTCTAAAACCTTGCAGACACTGCACTTAGAGTGCCAAAGAGAGCAGATTATAAGGTAGCAGTAGGGTCGTCGTGCACTGAAAGTGAAGATATTAGTTCACCGTATTTTTGACAAAAAGTCTTGAATGCTCTGAAGTTGCTCTTCGTGGCTACAAGGTCCGCATGTCCAATGGGGCCAAAGGAATTCCCTCGAACATCGTTGTAGAGTTCTCGTCGGAATGTTGACACGGAGAAGTTAGTGCATTCCCATAGGATATGCTCAGAAGTCTGATCAGAGTTACCACAAAGCTGACATGAGGAGGAATCGGGTAAGTGAAAACGAAAAAGGTAACTTTTGAAACTGCCGTGTCCAGTTAGGAATTGCGTTGTCCAATAATCAGGAATAATCCAAGATGATGAAATACGGGTCCTCACATCAGGAAGAAATAAGAATGTCAGTCTGCCCACGGAAAAAGACGACCAGCGATTTTGCCAAGCGTCTAGAAGTGAATTTTGAGTTAAGTTTTCAATCACTCCACGAAAGGTGGGTAAATTCACGGGTGTGAGAGATACTCCACCCAAAATTGAGCTTCGACCCCTATACAGGTTGTAAATTGAAGCTCGTCGTTGTGTTTCTAGATCAAGAGGAGCCACACCTGTAAGAATAGGAAGTGTGTCAGTTGCGCAGGTTCTGTAAGCCTTAGCTAAAGCCAGAAGGGCGAAGCGCTGTCCAGAAAGCAGCAGACGTCTGATGTATTGGGTTTCACAACGGTGAGCCCAACAAGGGGCGGCGTAACACATAATCCCCAGAAAGGTAGCATTGTCGGCCTTCATGGCTCAGTGGGTTAGGTATCTGACTCCTGACCTAAAGGTCCCGGGTTCGATTCCCGGTGGAGACACAGTTTTTAAATTGTGTTTTCAGTCTGGATCTGTGAGACGATAAATATCGTAAGTCTCCAGAATGTGGCAACTTGTTATTGGGTGCATGTTAAAATAATATTTGGCATAGTACCTGTTAGTTGCCCGGGAAGAAATATTAAATAAATAAATAAATAAATAAATAAATTGTAAAAATAAAAAAATAAAAAACTGACTATTTAGACTGTAAATATGGATAGAAAAACAGACTATTTATACCGTGAGTATGATCGTGGATATTAAAACAATTTTTTTAGATTATTTGGACAATTCAGGGGGGCAAGTCTGGTTGACCGTCGAAATGAAAACCCTCCTTGTTTATCCATATCATGGATATAATTATTATATGGAGTTCTACAATATCTTTAGATGTCATAGAACTCCATACTATAATTATATCCATGATATGGGTAATCACTGGGGTTTTGATTTCGCCGGTCGAACCAGACTTGCCCCCATTATTGGTATGTGGATAGTAAAATAGATCATTTATTTTGTTGCTACAGAATTATGACATGAATTATGAACAAGAATATGACAGGGATGCAATAATTGTGTCGAGTCTACCAAGAAAAGGAAAACACGATCCAAGTGAATGAAATTCTTATAAAGGGAAATGTAAAACAGCTAAAACAGCTGACAAAAATGTATAGGACGATGTTGTAATAAATGTTGATGCGTGTCATCTTAGGGTAATATGGCGTTTTGTCCACTCTGCCTGCCTCGCGAAGGACACGTTGTGATGGTAAGTATGTATCACGTATTTACTTTCTACTAAATTTTGTTATGTTTCAAATATGAAATCCATAATATGATTATAATCTACACAACTGATCAAATGTACTTCAGCACAGTACTTCCTAGTGAAGTGATCATTGTACCATTGCAATTACACACATATCAGTAACACTTACACATATAAACTTATATACAATACAGGCACACTCAATTTCTAGTATGTGATGGTATTGTAATTTTATTTTTTTTATATTAATAAATAAATAAATAGAATACCTCTGAATTTCAAAAATCGAGGTTTCGCGTGTGCTAGTGCATCGATGTTTTTCATATTTAGTATTAGATAATAATTATGTAGATACTTTATGGTCATCGTTATTGGGTTAGGCAGAGATAAACGAGCACCATGCACTTTATGGTCATTATTATTATATATTTTAATATATACATACTGTACTGTTAATGTTTTGTTATTTAGATTTTTGGTAATTTATTTACATCTTTCTTTATTTCGATTTTTTATTTGTTGATTTTGAGAAATAAAGAATTATTTTATTTATATGAAATAATGTCTCATCTTTAGCCCCAAATGAACTTAAGTTACTAAATCGATTCCATATTATCTATATAATATTACTTATATTACGTAAAGTTTCTTAATTATAATAATATTAATTTAATAAGCAAAAATATTGTCTACATATTGTCGCGCATTTACTACATTAATCATGAGCAGATTTAATTACTTTTCCATACATAAAGCCTTATTTCTCATCTATGATTTCATCTGCCAACACATTCATAGTACTCTCATATTCTAGAAAATTATATGTATATTTCATATTTAAAAATTATTTTTCCCAGAACCCTCAAAAGATACGTCTTTGAAATAAAAAAAACAGTTAATTACATCTTTATTCTATTGCGTGAGTTTTTTGAAATTTGAATTTGTTGTAAATTAAATAAACAACAAAATAAATGAAATTACAAAAAAAAAATCAAAGAAAATTGCGATATACAATATTTTTTCATGTTTCATACATTAGAAGGTAGTTTAGATTATAAAAATAGTAGAAGCACTATTTAAGTCGGTGCCTTATAGAATAACTTATCATTTATAATATTGAATTAGTAAGGAATTAATTTTTACTTACAAATAATATCCTAAAATCCATTGGAGTCATTTTTCCTTAAATTGTTCATCAAAAACAAATGAACGAAATCACCAAAAATTTAACACATCATTTATTTAATTTCACCAATTAAATAAAATAATAACGTTTAATTTTTAATTCACTATTTTTTATTATTTGATGATCATCAATCCATACAAAATTCGACAGTTATTTTCACAAAAGTTTAAAATTGTATCGAGATTTGAATAGACTGTAAGCTTAGTTTAATGTTTACCGTTCGTTCGGAAGACAAGAACTTAACTGACGGTTAAATTGAGCTCCAAGAAGCGGTAGGTCCAGTACACCTGTTATTGTAACTGTACAAAAAACAAGTTAACCAACTGTCACGGATAAATTTAACTCTCCCACAAAAAAGTCTCGTTCATATGGTCCAATCGCAATCTCCGAGCGAGTGATTGATCGACGCTTGTTAATGAGAAAATGCTGAGCGCATATTTTTAAAATTAAATCTCAGAGTATGAATTGTATGACGGTGACCGTAAACTTGAAAAAAATACATTATATTATTATGTACATGCCATCGTGACATGTCCCTATTTGGGAATGCCCTATTTGGAATTCCTTGGGCTGATTTCGTTGGTCATTGTTTAAAAACGATAATTAAGATAAAAAAAACAAACGTAATGATTTGATATAAAACACTATTTAATAAGTATAAATTTTCTGTATACTTTTATACAAATAAAAGTAAATTATACAATTTCATATTTGAAACAAAAACATTATTTGTTTTTTAATACTCTCCATTACTATGGAATAGTGGAGAGTCATGATTTCACAATTTTTAAGAGTATTTTTTTATTTACATCAATTTCTCCATGGGTATCATGTAGAGAGTGCATACCTTGAGTTTCATTGTGATGTTTTTGTGTATATGCCGTATCTTGTATGCCGTACACAAATATGAAAATTTGTGTCCTCTGTACAGATCAAACTAAAAGGCCTATGAACATATTGATACCATACGTGTGAAGTAAATAAAGAGCTGATTAGTTTTCCATAGACAACGGTTAATTTTTTCTCAATGTTTATCTGTGATTTCATCTGTTTAAACTGAAAAAATTCTCTCACGACCTGGAAAATTGAGATATTTTAATTTTGTTTAAACTTTATATACAATGCCAATAATCTTCAAAAAACTGCATTCATAGTTGATCACCATTAAAAGAAAAACATACAACCGTTTGAAAAATTATGATCATAATAATAGATTTTTGTAAAAAATATATACAAAACAAGAGAATTTTTTAATGTTTGGCAATGTTAAGTTATTTTACTTCATATTGATGTTAGAGATATTACCAGGGAAGCTTCATTGTGTAGTGTAGAGTTTAGCGTTGGCCACAACACACTCGTTTTTGGTGTAAATACACCTTCGTATAAAATTAATTATTATATCGAATAGTTTCATGCTTCTCGTGAAATTTCATACAAATAGGCAATACTTAATAAGTTAGTATCAAATTTATTTTTTCTAAACACATGTTACAGTGTTACTAATTCAGATAAGTAAAAATTATCTTTGCTGAATATTTAAGAATTTGCTTATACTTAATTTACTTTTCCTGCGCCTTTGGCTGTGTTATCAAGTTTTGTTCTTTTTCATTCTTGGTTCCCGTTCGGCCAGCAAATTCACAGCCTCTGGAGTCGCCCTTTGGATGTCCACCCAGTCTCCTTAATACCTCCGTATCGGGCACTCCTGCACTGACAAAAGGGCTCGACCTTCCTCGAAAAGTTTAGATCCAGCAAAACAGAATTCATACAGGTCAAGGACGATGTAAAGACCAAATGTGGAAATTGGGACAAATGTTAATGACACTTTGGAATAACTGCACATTATTCTAAATTCCATCGATATTTGTTGAAAACTAAAGGAGTTCTTTAACGCATTAAAACTAGTAGGTAGTGGCAGTAGCGGAATTGCTTGTAGAAGCCGAAAATCTTGGCTTGCCTATGAATATATTAAAAAATTCAAGAATTAATTTTTTTTGTTTGTTTTATAACAACCAAACTACAAGATTGAAAATTGAACCGTATGTAAATAGTATTTTGGCATGTGATATAAAAATATTTTTCATGGCCATTGGAATGAACAACGATGCAAAAAAAGGAATTAATTTTCGACATTTCCTGATATTCTTTCAGGATTCGTTTAGTCCCATGGTTCTAGGCACGCCCTTGGGTAGTGGCCATAGCTAAGTATTCATGAAATGAGTATGTTAAATAATTTTTGATTTGAATATTTTGTTATGAAAACTTGATAATGCCATTTTATGTAACTGATGTGCCTTTTTAGCAATTTGAAAATAAAAATATGAAATTTTTATTTTCCAGAGCTTGGAGTCACTTTGAAATATTTTTGACAGTTAAAAAAAATAAGAAGCACCAATCAAATATCCTTCAATATCTTATGGGGTCTAAGCACTCTAAGCGAATATTAAGTAACAAATTTGCAAAATTTGAAAATAATCTAAATACTTAAATTATTAAATCGAACTTTTGTCTACAATCGATAAAGTAAAATAAAAACGTCTTACATAGTATATAACACATAGTACACAGTACGTAGGTACACAGATACATTGTGATGAAACTTTCATAATACAATCTCAGCATGATACTAGTAGATAATCTGTAATAAAAAATACCCTGAAATATAAGGGATTCATAACTCCTCACTATATCCCTTTTGGGCTAGTAAGGAGTAATACTATAAAGACAGTTAATTAAACATTAAACCGATATCACATTAATTTAATTTCTACGCGTAATAAATCATTAAATTATGCCGATTGCCGTGGCACAGTTGGTAAGCCGTTCGGTATCTTTGCGGGCGTCCTGGGTTCGATTCCCAGCAGAGGATAAATGAATTTAAATTCATTTCTCACGCAAATATTGCTTCTCTGGGCAGGAAACACTGGTTAGTTGGAAGAAATTGCCATACGGCAATAAACTCGCCACTTGCGCAGGGTGCAAGGAAGTGTTCGTTATTTATTTATTTAAAAAAGGGGAACTTGAAGAAGATCGCTCTTATGAAAAAAAAATGCCGTAAGTGTTTGAAGTTGATAAATTTCAATTCAGAGTTACGAAATATACAGATTTATAAAGTTTTTGGAAAATCACTTGATTATTCACGTGGGGTACAAATTTATGTTTTTTACTTGGTTGGTGCAAACGGTCTCCCTCCATGACGAAAATTTTCAAGTTATTTGCCGGTATACATTATACAATAGGGGAAAATATTGAAAAAAATATTTTTGATTTCGTACATTTTGTGACATTTTAAAGTAACATACATACATGTACTCATAATTATATGATCGCACTTGAAAGGAAGATTTAAAAATTTCATTAGTGTGAATGGGTATTTAATGGATAATTTCATTAGTGTTAGTGACAGGCATTAACAACAAATTAGAAGAAAGACAATTGAGATGGTATGGTCACATATTAAGAAGACCCGAGGATCACATTGTGAACCAGGCTATGGCCGTAGATATCCCCCGATCAACGAATAGGGGAAGACCAAAAAATACATGGATGGCGCAAAGGAGTTCACAATTGATGAATCAAGAATTGACATAGGAGGCGGCCCAGAACCGAAGAGTGTACAGCTTGAGGACGAGGAGAGCTGACCCCAACAGTCTTCATCGACGATAAGTTGGGAAGAGGCCAGGAAGAAGAAGAAGAAGAAGATTAGTGTGAATGGGTATAGCAAGTGTGTTACGTTCAGCTATCGTTCAGTTGTTATATCATTCATCTGAACATACATTGTTTATGTTAAATTGTATATAATATATTATAATATATGCATACGCTTGACTGCGTAGCGTATGTATGTACATTGACTTATATTATATGTAAACGTATATATAAATAAACAACGCAATAGACAACAATATAAAACTAGCTCACCTTAGCACAGGCTATGCCTAGTGAGGGGGCTAGTAACAAAGATACAAACAAAAAGGATAGCTTTAACTATGTAAGCAATGGTGAAATAATGAAATTATATTTATTGCAATGAAATAACTTATATGTCTACTTTGTATGTCTACTATGTATGAATAAGCTTATATTACCTTTAAATTATTTTGTATCTTATATCTACTCTATGTTTTTGTATAGAAATAAATAAAAATAAAAAAATAAATATAAAAGCATGGTAGCTGGGTAGGTACTTGGTTAGGTATATAGCGATGGGAAGGAAACGATTGTGCCACATTCCTTTGTCAGTGGTATACTGTGAGTTGACCCAGATTCGAACTCGAGAATGTTGGCCGACGTGACAAAAACACCACTGAGCCGCATCAATGGAGACATAATAATATCATTATGATTGACGTTATTTAAAAAAAGGTAAATTATTGTGGATATTTTAAGACAGTAGCCATTTTGTAATGATGAGTACTTCCGGGAAATTCGGGACAAAATAAATTGACGATAATAATTTTGACCCACGTGGTTTCAAGTCGAAGACTGACGAGTGGGTTGTGGCCAACGCTATACTCCTCACTACCAAGTCACTCCACAAAGTATTAAAATTTTGTATGGAATATTTTCAACATTTTTATAAAGTTTATAATATATTTTTTTATTACGAAAACTTGATATTTCTTCAGTGCCATTTTATGAAAGTGATGTGCCTTTTTACCAATTTGTAAATAAAAATTTCAAATTTTTAGTTTCCTGAACTTGGGGTCACTTTGAAATGTTTGACAGTTAAAAAAAAAGAGAAGCACTATTCAGATATCCTTCAAAATCTAATGGGGTCTAAGCGAGTATTAGATATACATATTTACGAATTTGAAAAGAAACTAACGGGTACTTTAGTTTATAATCGATAAAGTAAAATAAACATGCCGTACATAGCACACAGCACATAGCACACACACACATAGATATGTTGTGATGAAACTTTCAGAATACAATCTCAGCATGATACTAGTTGATAATCTGCAATAAAAAATAGCCTTAAAAATTGCGAAATCATAACTCCCCACTATATCCACTTGGGTTAGTGAGGAGTAAAAACTCTGTCTCCTCCATGAATTGAACTGAGCCTTTCGCTAAGGAGTCAGATATCTGGCCACCTGATCCACGAAGCCTATTATTGATATATTATGAAGGATTGAAAATGGAATTCAAATAATTTCCTGATCAAAACATCCAACATACATACATGTATTATTGATGTCTTGTACAAATTCTCAGAAACGAAACTAGGACAAATTCATAATACCTTAGTAAAATATATTCCGGATTTTCCTATTAAAATTATCTTTATATAATATATGTTGATAAAGAGGAAAGTTGAAATATAATTTATATTGTAGCCTTTCGACCTTTCCTTAGATTATATCATAAGAGGTGTTTGTGGGATCACGACATACACCGATGATCTGATATAGATTTGAAAGGGATAATTTTATCTACGTAATAAACCAATGCACTTCATATTTTTCTGAGCCTTGTACTACTTTAGATAGTATCGGCTTTCCTAATCCTTCGGCACCCGGATGATCTATCCTGTATTGTCGGGGTTGGTATTTGGGCTTTATCCGTGAGCTTACTCATACTACTCCACCACGAGGATAGTGGATATCCTTTTCCTCTCCTGTTTTCAAAGACCATTTCGAGGCAAAACTATCGTCTTACATATATAAGATGATAAAAAAAAATCAAGTCTGATTTCACTTATTTAACAACATTCATTTAAAAATGAAAGTGGGGTCAACACAGGATATGGATGAATTAAAATAAACGAATTTTACATTAAATTACATATTATTCATATAATTTACATAAACTATAAAATTTCATCAATGAAATTTGTATATTTAAATCTAATTATGTTGACCACTATTTCATTTCTCTCAGATTTTGCGGACATTATAAACTCTTCTTATGCAAATTGCGTTTTTAGTTTCTATAAATTACTAATAAAAAGTAACAGTTTTTTTTTCAAATAAACCTTTATTATTAACCTATTTTATTCATAAATTATTAAATCTTTTTAATTTCGTTTTTTTTTTTGACAAAAAAACACTATCGCCGCTCAGAATTTGCCATTGTACCGATGCAATACCACATATAATGATTTGGAAAGAATCTTCCGTGGACATATTCTGTATGTCCAGGACCCTTTCAGGAGCCACATTAGACAGCAATAATTCATTGTTTTATTACCAACAATAAGTACCTACATTTAACATGAAATCAAATATGGGCTGATAAAGTAACAATTAATAATGTTATTCTTATTTATTATGATATTGAATTTTTATTTCACTCCATTTTTTATATAAATAAAAAGACATAAAAAGAGTGACGAGTATTGTCTGATGTTTTTATGTGTATACCATAGAGGGGCGCAAAAGGCATTAATTTACATAGGGCTGTTTATTTTTACAAAGACATCGGGTCATTTTGTATTTGTTCAACTATCATTTTTTTTATTTTATTATTAAATTTATAATACATACATAAATAAAAAAAAAAAAAAAAAATATAGAATAAGGCACACAAAAAAAAGAAGTAAGACGCAAAATATTATAATACATAATTATTATATCTGACAATTTTTTTGGAAACACTCTCATCGTTTACCAAAATGACCGTTTTATTTTTGAGAAAGATTTTTTACAAACTGTATTTAGGCATAGTCCAGCTTTCAAGAAAATAATAAACAATTATTTTTTTAATAACTATAAAAAACCACCGTTTTTTTTGGTTCTACAATTATTTCAATATTTATTTAGATTTGTACAATTCTTATTTAGATTTGTTTTTTATTTATCTCTTTGTACAAAACATTAACAAATATATTGTACATTAACGGGCTAGTTGCCATTTGACAATATGTTCCAACCAACCCGAATGAGTGAAACCCGAAATATTTAAATTTAACCCGAAGATTTAGACATGATGTTCTGAATATGATGCTCAAACTATCCCTCTATCCTGTCCTCCTAGTCTCTCTTCTCTCCTTTCTCTCCCCTTCCCTAGTTGTTGTATGTATGTATGTATGAATGTAAGTGTATATATGTATATAATATATATGTATGTGTGTGCGTGTATGTGTGTGTGAGGGTGTGTGTATGAATGTCTTGGCTTGTAAACTGTTATTTGTTTTTATATTATGTTGATGGAATGCTTTTTTTTTGGCTCTAACACTGTAAAAATAATATTTTTTATTTTTTTTTACTTTATTAAGTTTACAATAACATATACAAAATATAAAACAAACTATATAGAAAAGATTCACAGTAAGACAAAACAGATTTACCCTTTACTAGAGTGCAAGCACTCGTGTGTATCATTAAACTGTAAATGTCAACTGAATTGTCGTTCCAACCATAATGTATGCAAGTGAGACATGGGCATGGCAGAAGACGCATGAAAGTAAAATTAACGCTGTGGAAATGAGGTCCCTAAGACGAATGTGTGGTAAAACAATTTATGATAGGATAAGGAATCAAGATATCAGAAGAGAATATATATATATATATATATATATATATATATATATATATATATATATATATATATATATATATATATATATATATATATATATATATATATATATATATATATATATATATATATATATATATATATATATATATATATATATATATATATATATATATATATATATATATATATATATATATATATATATATATATATATATATATATATATATATATATATATATATATATATATATATATATATGTTAACTTTAAGGTTTTCACCAGGGTATGCCAGGGGACTGATGCACAATGAGAGGTGGACAAGGGTTATGCCATACACATTTAATGTTTAAATGTAAATCAGATATTCACAATGATAGACACACACGCGCACATTGGAACCACATCCCATCACAACTTCGAGTTTTATTAACACTTCACGCTTTTAAAAGAAATCTGAGGAATCATTTCCTTAATATTTAAATTTATTTATTTTCTTTGGGATGCTACAGCTCATTTACAGTTTACATACATACCATCACGCCGTTTCTCTATTTGGGGTAGGCAGAGAGAACCGAACGCCAGACTCTTCTATCTTGACATACCTGTTTTGCCTCATTTACATTCATACATCGCGTCATACATGCTCTCCTATTGTTCTGACTTCGTTTGTTCCCCTCTTTCAAAATCTCATTTATATGATCATGCCAGCTCTTTCTCGGTCGACCCTTACATCTCATTCCACTCTTTTCAGCCTTGTATACTTTCTTTGTCAGTCGTTCATCTTTCATTCTCTCTACATGTCCGAACCATTCTCTCTACATATATATATATATATATATATATATATATATATATATATATATATATATATATATATATATATATATATATATATATATATATATATATATATATATATATATATATATATATATATATATATATATATATATATATATATATATATATATATATATATATATATATATATATATATATATATATATATATATATATATATATATATATATATATATATATATATATATATATATATATATATATATATATATATATATATATATATATATATATATATATATATATATATATATATATATATATATATATATATATATATATATATATATATATATATATATATATGTTATTATTAAGTATTTTGGGGATAACCCGCGTCAAATTCTGATTCCCGAGAGAATCAGTCGTCTGCCGACGTTTCGTCTGAATCTCATCAGACATTTTCAATAGGCGCCTTGTTAATAAATTTCCGTCGCGAGGGATAGTGCGCGCACGTCCGTTCGCGTCGGAAGCTTACCACCAAGTGAAAGTTTGAAAGGAAGCCGAGTCAGGTGTTAGTGGAGGGGTGGGTTTCCCCAATGACGTCATTATTGCGTTTTGTTTGGCTTCTAGTGACTCGAGTACTTAACGGTATATTGTTTACAGGTGGATTATCAGTTTTCGGTTTACTAGGAATTTTACTAATGTTTTTAATGTGACTATTGTTTGAAATATCGGTAGTTGGGTTAATTTGATTACTATGGTTTTTCAAAATATTGTTTTCAAGTACACTTGTCCATGCGGTCGGGATTCGAATGCTATCGTCCCTGTTATTCATTATACTGTTGCTTCTTCTATATATTTCTATTGCTTCCCTGTAAATTCTAAATGTTTCATTGTTAATATTCGCGACTACTTATGAATTTTCAAAGTCTATGGAGTGATTTTCGGTCAATGAGTGGTTTACTAGAGATGAAGTTAATTTCCGGTTTTTAATATCTACGCGATGTTCAGAAACGCGTGCCGAGATTCTGCGATTTGTCCTGCCTATGTAAGTTTTTGTGCAATCACCGCAAGGGATTTCGTAAATACCGTGTGACTCTAATGGTATTTTATCTTTCGGACTTTTTAAAAAGGATGAAATTTTGTTGTCTGTTCTAAAAATGGTGCGAATATTATGTTTGTAAAGTAGGTGACTGATTTTGTCAGTAGTGCCTTTTATATAAGGTAAAAATGCAATGGCGAGTGGCTTTACTTTAGTTGGTGTATCTTTTTTATTAAAATTTTTATTCGTTTGATTTTTTATTGCATTATTTATTGTGAAATTTGAAAAACCGTTATTTCGTAGCGCGTTTTTAAGATACTCTAATTCATTTTGAATGTTTTCGGAGTCGGTTATCCTTAATGACCGTGTTACCAAGGTGTTTGCTACAGAGGCGATTTGTGCTGGATGATGGTTCGACGATGCGTGGAGATATCTGTTGGTATGTGTTGATTTTCTGTACACAGTGTGGCCGAGAGTGCCATCTTCTTTTTTGATGACGAGAACATCAAGAAAAGGAATTTCACCGTTGTTTTCGATCTCCATTGTGAATTTGATGTTATTGTGGAGATCGTTCAGAAAATCAAGAAATTTGTGAAGTTCCTCCAAACCGTGAGATTCAGACGAAACGTCGGCAGACGACTGATTCTCTCGGGAATCAGAATTTGACGCGGGTTATCCCCAAAATACTTAATAATAACATATTTTGTACTCGCGAAAACCTTAGATTTAACATATATATATATATATATATATATATATATATATATATATATATATATATATATATATATATATATATATATATATATATATATATATATATATATATATATATATATATATATATATATATATATATATATATATATATATATATATATATATATATGCAAAACAACTTTTTGGGTAAACCCGTGTAGGATAGTCCTGAGAAGGACTGTTTGTCGCCTGACGTTTCGCCCGAATAACACCGGGCATTTTCGAAAGCCGCCTTAACGTTACCTACTCGAAAAGAACGAACGCGCGCGAAACACGACCGCTCGCAACGAGAGCTCTACGCTAAGTGAGAAGCGCCTGTCTATAGCGGACGGAGTTAAGGCGGAAGGGGGGGGGGTGCCCTCCTCTCCCCCTTCCTCGGTTTAACCGATTGTTGATGGAGAAAGTTTATTGTTAATGAGTCGGCTTTGTGCACGTGTTATTATTTGTTTGTCAGTGGATTTTTCCGGTACAAATCTAAAATCATGGCTACTAAATTCGACTCTGAACTTAAAAAACAACTTATCCCACGAGAAAAGTCATCGCGAGTACCAAAAATATACGGCCTACCCAAGATACATAAAGCAGAAGTACCCCTTAGACCCATAGTTAGCTCATACGGTTCTCCACTCCAATCACTTGCCAAATATCTTGCCAAAGAACTACAGCCCCATGTAGAAAAATCAGACTCTTACGTTAAAAACTCGGAACATTTTATAAACATATTGTCAAACTATAAAATAAATAAAGATGACACTTTGGTAAGCTTTGATGTAGTGTCATTATTTACTAAGATTCCCATTAAAGAATCAATAGAATTATTGAAAACTAAGTTGAAATTATCTAATGATGTCATAAATTTAATCGACCATTGTTTAAATAACACTTATTTTCAGTTCGAAGACAAAATTTACAAACAAACAGAAGGAGCCCCGATGGGCTCATCACTTAGTCCGGTTATTGCCAATATTTTTATGACCTTCTTAGAAATTAATATTTTAAACGATACTGATCTAAAACCACTTTTATGGCGGAGATATGTCGACGACATTTTTGTAATTTGGCCTCACGGTGGCGATAAACTGAACGAATTTCTTAATAACATTAATAGTTTCCACACCGATATTCAGTTCACTATGGAGGTCGAGGAAAATAATTGCCTGCCTTTCCTGGATGTCCTTGTAATCAAAAATGACGACGGTACACTCGGTCACACGGTTTACAGAAAGCCTACCCATACCGACAGATATTTAAACGCTAAGTCCAACCATAGCCCTGCTCAATTATCCTCAGTAATAAACACGCTAGTAACCCGGTCCTTCAGATTATCAGATACAAATAACATTAATAACGAACTAAACAGTCTTAAAAATGCTCTCATGTCGAATGGTTTCTCTAAGTCACGCATTGATCAATCCATTAGACGCTATAATAATAAAAATATTAAGAAAACAGAACCTAAACAAACGTCAATAGCATTCCTGCCATATATTAAAGGTACAACAGACAAACTAAGCCGCCTCCTCAAGAAGAACAATATAAAAACAATTTTTAAGACAGAAAATAAAATATCCACCTTCTTACGCAACCCAAAAGACTCAGTTCCACTCGAATCACACGGAGTGTACAAAATTCCGTGTAATTCGTGTGATAAAGTATATATCGGTCGCTCCAATCGCAAAATTTCTTCACGAGTGGCAGAACACAAAGTAGACGTCAAAAACAAAAAGATAACATCATCAATAGTACAACATGTTTTAAATGAAGGCCACACAATAGATTTCAAAAATACATCCACTATAGCAAACTTGAGATCCGAACCACAACGAATATATAGAGAGGCAATTGAGATATTTAAACACACCAATAATATGAACACCAGAAATGACGCTATAAGAATTTCTCCGACATGGTTAAATATTTTAGATCATAAAACATTTAATCCAACAACAATAATAATAAATACCCTAGCATCAAATACCGAAAAAACCCCAGTACCGGAAAAATCCACTGACAAACAAATAATAACACGTGCACAAAGCCGACTCATTAACAATAAACTTTCTCCATCAACAATCGGTTAAACCGAGGAAGGGGGAGAGGAGGGCACCCCCCCCCCTTCCGCCTTAACTCCGTCCGCTATAGACAGGCGCTTCTCACTTAGCGTAGAGCTCTCGTTGCGAGCGGTCGTGTTTCGCGCGCGTTCGTTCTTTTCGAGTAGGTAACGTTAAGGCGGCTTTCGAAAATGCC